>PVIA01001206.1:0-176931 GCA_004024845.1 Tonatia bakeri
CTTCTCTACAGGGATAAGTCAATAGCTCAGGAAGCAGAGCACTTCTGCAGAGACAGAAATTTTCTGGCGGTAAGATCACACAAAAACATTTTGAACATATGAATAAAAAATTATCATAGGGCATGGTATACTGACAATCATAATTATTAGACCTACATGAAGTTGAGACGAGAGAAGCTTTAAGTCATCCAAACTATCTGTGTTTAAAATGATTGCATATATAAAGTAATAGATTCAATAAAGGCAACTATAAATTTAAATTGGTAAATTTGTAAAATAATTTATAAACATGAGAAATACAGTCACTTAAATTCACAGCCCAATGGATGAGTTCATAACATATTAAAACCCTATTAAACCCATATTAACATATAAAACCCTGGATAGTCATGAATTTGCTGATAGCTTTGTGAGATTACTCAGAACAAAGCTTTTTTTTTGGATAAAAAGAAAAGAAATGTGAACTAGAGACATGCAGGTGAGAGGGAAAGCCCAATATATGTCTAGTAGGTATTCTAGACACAGTCCATTATCCGAACTAGAAAAGCAATATTCTAGGGGATATAAACTGAATGTTTCTCTTAACTATGAAAAAACTGGAGTTTTCAGTTTGAAGAAGTACATCAATCCTGATTAAGATTTATTCTTAGACCCAACTGATAAGGATGAACCTCATCATTCCAGATGAAGAGAAAATGTTTAAAGCAACCAGGAGTTTAAAGAGATTATACTCAAAACGATGAAAATACTAACTGGCAGCAGGGCCCTGAACAACAACTGTAGAGGCTAGAAGACAAAAATGTCCTGTTTCCCATGAAAAGATGAGATATTAGCAAAAAACAACATAAGATAGTAGGATATAATCAAATTATAACAATTTAAAATCTTTGCTTTGTTGGGTTAAAGAATAAAAATCATGATCAACTTTCTACTATATTAAGGGAAATATTCCAATTTAAGAGAAAAACACCAAAGATTCATAATAATATTTATAACTTCCAGAACAAAATAAGAGGAGAATCGAATAAAGAAAAATCAATCTAGGAAATACCTGATATAAGACAGAAAAGATGAAAACAAAGCATGGTCAATAAAAATACGTAATGGAATGGCAAAAGTAAAGCCTGATACCGGCAACAGAAACAAGGGGTCATCAAGAACAAAATTAGCTTTACGTTATCTATAAGAGATACGCTACACATACAAGATGCATCAAAGAGATACAAGAAGAAAATGCCAGCTAAAAGAATAAAATGCAGCAGTATTAGTCATAGACAACTGATGTAAGACAAACATTTTTTAGACTAAAGAGGATCATTACTGATTATAAAAACAAATCGATCCACATAGAAAATTATAACAATCCAATTCTAAGAGCAGTGCCTTAGAGTCGATAGTGCAAAGCCAGAGAAATTAACCAAACCACCAACATAAACATTTGTGAATGTCTGGTTGATAGGTGCAGCAGCTAGAAAGCAAAACTCACAAGCTACAGAAGATGTAAACAGCAAAATTAACATATTGGCTTCCTGAACAAACATGGAGTCTTGCGAACAATACTTAGACCACTCTCTAACTGCAGTGGAATATAATTTGAAATTGATAAGAACAAATAATCACCAAATAAGCATTAATTTGGAAATTTAAAAATCCAAAACTAAACAATTCATGGTTCAAAAAAGCAATCACAATCAAATGTAAAGAACATTTAAATAAAGTCAATGAGACACTACATATTTGAATTCACAGAAATACAGTTGGAGGAGAATCATAGTTCAGAATGCATCCAATAAAAATATGATATATTTAAAATAACCAAGCCAAGAATTAAGGTAAAGAAGAAGGTTAATAGTGACCAATTAACTCAAGAAAATAGAAAACAAAACACAATGGTATCAGAAATTATTTTTAAAAGAAAAAGCACACAAAAATAGAGGGCATTGATGACAAAGAAAACTAGCTATTTGAAAATATTAATGGACTAGAGAATCATTTCAAATATTGATAAAAATTAAAATAAAACAAAAATGAGCTTGAAAGGGAACAAAATGATCAACTTAGTAAAAATGTGAGAACAGTAAACACATAGCATAAAAAATTTTATGTCAATATATATGAAAACAAAATAAACAGTGTTTTAGAAGGAGATAAGTTTAATTTACTGAACTTAAAAAATATATAACCTTTAAAACCTGCAATTATTACTTTAGTTAAATCATTAGGATATAATTCTAACCCCAAATCACAATGTCTACATAATTTTAAAACTTTCAAGAAACAAATGGTCTACTTTTTTTCACACGGTTTCGGAGAATTTAAAAGAAGGAGTTACCCAACTCTTCCTTTAATTGGAAATAATATGAATGCATACACCACCCAATAAAATTTGAGCAAAAGAACATGACTGATGATTGCTCCATTAGTGAGGCCATTGTTTATCGAGTGTCTACTTTACGCCAGGCTCTATTCTAAGTGCTAGGTCTACTGCACGGAACAGAAGACAATTGCCTCTTCGGGAAGCGCATACTATATTAATTACATGCTTAGATAAATACGGCCCATTGCAATTAGTGATATGTACTGTAATAGAGAAGGATAAGATGCTTTGAAGGGGAATAATGGTGATTTATTTTAAACTGACTATTCAGAGGAGGCCTCATGAGAAACATCCCAACCTTGAACAAGGAGGGAGAAAAATCATTCCCAGCAAAGGGTAGACTACAGAGTGCATGAAGACACCGGGGCTGCGCAACACTTAGCAAGTGTGTGGAAAGAGTGCGGCCCCCAGTGGGGAAGAGTAGCAAGTGACAGTGCATTAGGGACAGCGGCACGGAATGGCTGGAGAAGACACAGGGTCACCTTACGCAGGTCCCTGAAACCAGGTTTGGGGTGTTCTACGTGCAACCATAGGCCATCAAAGAGTTTTCATTAAGGACATGATTGTTTTTCTATTTAAAAAATGATCCTTCAAAGGTGTGTGGATAATGGGTTGGAAGGAGAAGAGAGTGAGGTGTGAAGAGACCAACTAGGAAGTCCCAGTGGGCCATGGGAGAGACGGGGGCAGGGTGGGGCTTTGCTTGCGGTAGTGTCAGGAGAGGTGGAGATAAAATAGAGATTTGATACAGATGATTTGTAATGGAATTGATTAGGCTTCATATTGAAATTCCTGGTGACACTGAGACTGAAAAAGGAATTAGAATTAGAGAATTTTATAAATTAGGATTAGAAGAGAATTAGAAATTAAAACTAAGAAATTAGGAATAATTAGAGAATTAGAATTAGAAAAAGAGACTTAGAATTCTCTTTCTTAAGAATATACTACTTACTAGTTCTCTCTAGATGTAATTCTGATTAAATGGAAACACATGCTTTTATAGGAAATGGGTTTCACATTCATCATGACTCTTATTCCATATTATAATCAGCAGTTGCAATGTTAATGAGTACTTCTTTTTTTAGATTTTTCATTTTTTTTTTCAATTTTGATTTAAAGTATTGGGGTGACATTTGTTAACAGAATCATCCATGTGTCAGGTACACAATTCTATCATATATCACCTGCACATTATATTGTGTGTTCACTACCCAAAGTCAAGTCTCCCCTCATCATCCATGACCCCTTTAACCCCTGGTACTTCCCCCACCCCACTTTACCTCTGTTCATTGCCATACTGCTTTCTGAACTTGTTCTCTGAGACCGTCGTCAAACTCCTCTGCCCTGCTCTGAATGTAATACGGATTCTCCTCTGTTCTCTTTCCCAAAGAGATCAGTCCAGATGACAGTTCTTCCAATGCTCCAGTGTGCTATAGCAGTATTTTCCTCCCTGCTTTTCAAGGCTCATTGCCTTCTGTACTCCACTATCTGCTCCTCTTCCCCTCCCCCCATAGACCACTGAAACACGGTTCTGTATGACTGTGTAATACTCCACTGGGTGGCCATCAAATCAGACTAAATCTAAAGCAAGTCTTGCCTAAGTAATTTCTGAATAATTAACAATGTATTTAGAAATATTTTAGTGCTTAATAAACTTTAAATTTCATTTTTCAATAGTAACAAAAGATTATTTAAATTAATTGAGTACTAACTTTTAAAAATCCCTTTTCCAATACCAATTACATTTCTAACTTCTCAATGAGATTCCTTTATTCATGTTTTACTAATGCTCATCCTGAGTCAAATGTTCAATAATTATTTGCCAGTTACTTTCTTGGTGAATGTATTAAATGGTTATTCTATTAGTATATAATCCCTCATTTTCGTATTCTTGAAGGAATAATTACTTTAGACTTTCCCTCAATAAGATGTATTTGATGTACTTGGCTAAATCACTTACACAGCGATATTAGGCTCACATTCTGCACCTGAGACCTCTCTTCTTACTCTAGGAAAAAGCATATTAGCAATAGTCTTGAATATTTATTTTAAATTTCTCAAATATTCACATGCCAAATATCCTAAGTCTTTCATTGTCTAATCTTGGTTCCCTAGCTAGTCAGTGGAATTATGATATATCCTCAGTCATTTTTTCTGAAAGAATCAATTCCATTGGGTGGTAATTTGCCTGAGATGTGAATAAACTATATTAAAAAAAAGTTTATTTTACTTGATTAGGGATTCTACTTACAAAAACATCTAAAGCTTTATAATCACTATTTAAGAAACATAAAGGATCACTTCTAGAACAGTATCAACCATTTTAACAACTCACCAATTACCACACTTTTCCGGTCAAACCTTTTTTATCCTAACTGAAATACACTTCTTTCGTAGCAATAAACTAGAACAGAAGATGAACACCCTTTCTATCAGCAAAGCAGGTTGTTCTCTTGGGAAAACAATCTTCATGAACCTTTAGCAGTGTTCCTCAAGATCAGAGTCCGTAAGAGCCATCTATTAAAAATATCTATTAAAAATACTGTGAAGCAATACTCCAAAGGTCTGGCAGGGCCTGCGAGCCCACCTTGATAACATCCTCCCGGGGAGTTCTGACTCAGGCCGACACTGGGGAAGCTCGGACTTGGACTGTGCCCTGGATGGGTATAAAATGACCATGTGACCAGCCACCAGACAGAGGATAGGATTAATCTTCCCATTTGAGAGAAGGTTGTGCTTCGGATACAAAGGAAATTTCTTCAGAAATCACATATTTCTTCCTCCCCGCCCTTAGGTAAAAGCAAACCACATATTTCTTTCTTCCCACCCTTAGGTAAAAGCAGAGAGAGAACCTGTGCATTTAAAGGAAAAGTAAAAATCTGGTAAAAACAACCCACTGTCGTCCTTAGAACTTTAGGAATATGTCACCACACTCCAAGTCACAAACAACTTATTTCATCAAACACACTTGACACAGGGATGTCGAGTGATAGATGCCTCTTGAAATCAAACGGTATTGTCTGTGATAGTTTGACACTGCCTGTGATTTCAAGAGCAGCAGAGCCACGCAGCCACTTGCTGAGACTACGGTTTGTAATTCCCCTGCTCCCCTTGCCTGGACACCATCACAGGGTCCTCAAAGAGATACCGAGCTATTCCACTGATGCTTTTCTTCCCACTTCCTGAAATTTACCCTCTTTTTGCCAAAGGTGACGGGCAATATTCGAAGTGCAACATGGCTGCCTCCACCTAAGGACAACGCCCTCGTTGCAGGAAGAAAGGTGTGAAGAAACAGCCCCCGCTCCCCTGGGTGTGCTTGGAAACTGCAATCTGTTCGCAGCGCTCTGGGGATGCTGCAGATGCTCTTTGTGCCTGAAATTCAGAGACTTCTGGCCTGCACACGAGAGGACAGTGCCCACGTAGGGAGAAGGAAGACCCCTCTGTGGGCACATGCTTAGTACATCTTTGAAAAACTAGTGGGTGAATAAGTGGATGAGGTTTGACGGAAGTTTAAGAATTGGTAAAATAAATCATAACTAAGCGATTTTGAAACAAGGGGAGAAATGTCTAAAGTCTGCAAGCCCCCAAAGTCTTTGGCTGTGAAATCGATGAGGGAAATTAGAGTAAAGTTAAAGCACTCTTAGCAGGTGATGTGAACACACGTTTATCTGCGAGAGCAGTGGGCTGAACAGAAGTCATTGCTGGTACAGTTGAAAATGCATGTCTTGAGTCTGAGAGGATAACATGGCTATATAAAGCTGAAGTGTATGGAAAGGTCGGAGCTGGAGGATAATATTTAAAACTCATAATAATGCATGAGAACCTACCATGAGCCAGGTCCTACGTTAAGCAGATACGTCATCCCTCGGGCGTAAAACCTTCAAAATGAGGTTATTTTCCCCCCACTTCAATTATGAGCAACTGAGACTTGCCCGGGGCCACATAATGGTTTGAACAGACATATCTCAGCAGCTAGGAGACTCTTTCTGAGCAGTTCGGAGTGGCCGAAATAATGTGCCCGCTGTCTGATGACAAGGCCAGCTCTTTGTCTGCTGTTCCATGCGGCCTCCTCTTGCGCTGCTTTCTCGGGCCCATGTTAGCACAGTGGAGTGCTGCTGGAGTCTAGAGGAAAGGGACCCCACAACTCTCAGGACCCCAGGGCTCAGTGTGTACCTCTCACGGGGGGCAAGCGCTTCCACCACATATTCCACTGACAGTCACGTCACAAGAATCATTGGGACAGTAACCGGGACAAGTGTAGATTCTCTGAGTTTGCAGAGATGAGAGCATGGTGCAAATTCAAGGTGGTTTGTATTCAGGTGCCCTGTTCATTTCTCACATTAAAAATAAACTAAATAAGGCTCATTTAATTATCTCTACATTTCCCACATCTAGAATCCACAGAAGGAAAGGAAGGAGAAGTGTTAATTCCTTTTCCACCTTCCCAATGTCATATAAATTTTAACATGATTTCCTATATGGAAGCACTATATAAAATATACTGAAATTTCTAACTTTCATAAAAAATGGTTATCAGGGCATTTCCCTTGATCATTCCTATACTCTGGAGCCCTTGTGTCATGCTATCTCATCCTAATTCTGAAAGCCACATTGTCCTCAGAGAGGTAAATTTTCTACTTGTCCCCTCTATTAATGTATTCACTATATAAGCATTTCTTCCCTATTTAAGAATCTTTTACTTCATACCTATATATGCTATTAATAATATAGTATCAAATACATAACTATGTTCAATAATTATTTCTTCATTGAAATGCACTGGACAACAATTCTACGCACATAAACACCAGCTTAAGAAATTTCCAGAAACTGATGATTCAGATAGCTGCAACAGCTGGCTGAGTGTCACAGAGCCCAGCTCTGCTATCCATATAAAACATTTTAATATCCACTGTTGTCATAGAGGTGGGGAAACAACACACCCACACCCTGCCAGGGAGAATTTCAATCAGAGCAGGTATGGATCTGACTCTGATCCTCACTGAATATGTCCTCTCCTTGATCAGGCAATCCGCTGCTAGGAATCTATTATTTTTCTGTGTTTGCCTAAATATACAAAGTTACATGTACTAGCTTTTTCACTATAGAGTATATACAAATAGCAGAATGCCCACTGGCAGGATTATTAAATAAAATACACTCATATAAAATAAATATGTAATGGGATAGTGCACCATAAAGAAAAAATATATAAAATGAAATGGAAAGATGGCCACACTCTATTATAAAATAAAAATGAGCAAGTTAGAGAACATGTTTTATAGTAGAAAGCCATTTTTAAAAGGTTTAGATTTGTCTTTGGGTGTGTACATAATTGAGCACATATATGCAAACGTCTGGCTGGAGACCCAGTGAGCTTGCTGTGATCACTTCTGGAGAAGGTGATTGGTTGGGAGAGTCGGGGTTGGAGACATCTCAGTGTACACCCTGTAAACCTCTGAATGAGTTCCTTCCATGGACACACATTACCTTTGTAAAGAGGAAACTCAAGCCGCACGGGGTAAATTGCATCCACTGAAACGATCAGAGGTATGAGACTGAGAAGACCTAAGTCCGAGGACATATATTTGTGGCACTATGGCATTGTCAAGCACTAGAGACGTCACCCAGGTGGACAAACGTGCGGATCTAGAAGTCTGTACATAAAGATGATCAACACAGGCTTTCCCCTGCAGTGCTGCCTGTTGAATTTAACTGCTGGGAAGGAAAAGTGTTGCAACAGAGTCTGCCTCCGTGCAGAGACAAGACAACTCTCTCCTGGTGACAGTCGGGTGTTCCACCAGTGGCAGGGTAGTACTTCACGGTGCTGGCGTGTCTGTGCTGTTTCTAGTTTGTCATAACCTAACACACAGCACTGTCCTTTCCTTTCCCTATTTTATTTCCTCGCTCTTTTTTTGTCTCTCTCGTAGGGCCAAAATAATGAATTTTCCTTGTGGGAATACTGCAACCCTACTCAAACATTTTTTCTTTTCTTTTTTCCCAGATGTCAGAGGTAACCAAATCACTTCTTAATATTACATATTTCACAATGTGTGAAAATCACTACACCTCAACACACTAAGAATAGAGTCATCCACCACCTATTTCTCCTACGGATTTTAGTGCAGATTATCCACATTAGAGGTTATGCTATTTGTTCATGCTGGCCCATGCACATATAAATATGTTATTTGACAAATAAATTATCTATGTACTGTTCCCACTTTCCATTGATTCTCTCACTTCTGGTCCAAGGCCATGGATTTAGGAATATTTACTAGCTCTAATGAATCGATTGTCTCTTAGTTACTTAAAAGCTATGCCTTGCTAGCTGTTGCTTTCTAAGCGAGGGCATTGTAACTTGATTTTGTAAATGCAGCTTTAAAAGAAGAGGAAGATAAATTATATTTTTCTACACAAGACTTATGTTTTTAAAAGGTGCAATTCAACCTAATTACAACAAGCAATTACAAAAGGACTACCTCATGAATCTAAATAGATTATCTATAATCACATGACATGATTGTTGCCAAGACCTTTAAAGCCTGGGTGGTGAAGACTTAACCTGCTCTTACACCCAACCAGCCATGGTCTATCTTTTCTAAAAACAGAAACAGGAAGAAATGCCATTGTAATTTCATTCTTCTTTTTCAGCTGAAATTAATTTCTACATCATTAAGATTTTCAAGGTAGGGGGTCTTCTTGTCTCATGCCTGAGGTTTTTAAAGACTTCCTTCTTATAGAAGTATCACCCCTGGCAACAGCTGGGAGTCTGTACTCATCACTTTGGGTCTCACTAATAGGACAACTAATAGGTCAGGTGGGATATTCTGAAATGTAATTTTTTCAATTGCTTTAAGTACTTCTGACCAAAACCCACTAACCTTCATACATGTTTGTCTGAAAAGCAGAAAGAGGCTGTTCTGCGGCCCGGCCCTAGGTGCCAGCCGAGGGCCCCCAGGCTCCTGTGGCAGGTGTAGTAGATTTGTGACAAAGGAGCGAGATGCCCGTTACGAATGCTCCAAGTCTGCAGATCCACAACTCCCCAAAAAAATTAAAAAGGAAAAATCGCATACTTTAAAAGGCAGCTTATATTTGTGTGCTTTAATTTTTAACAAATTAAATCTAAGTTTAATTCTAATTTAATTGGCTTACATAATAGAAAATTTCAACTTTTTTTGTCACTATCTTCAATTATCTCAATTTATGAAGTAGCTCTGGTTGGCATTCTAGAAGCACACATAACTATTTCAGCAAATGTGAATGTGAGATTTAAACCTAAGTGGATACGTCATGTAATTTGCATATTTACTCATATCCTGTGGTAGAAATTTATGTATACAGCTGACAGACATGAAAATCTGTATTTCGTTACAAAGTACCTAGAAACCTAAATAAAGACATTGAAAAAACCACCCAGATTACCTCCTGCTGTTATCAACCTAGCTCACTATTTGGCTAAAATTCTTCAATTAATTCATAGTAATCACATCATAGACAGAAACATGGTAACATTTGATGAGTAGCTAACAAAGGGGAAATTTAATTCAAGCATATGTGGAACAGAATATAGATAAAATGTCCAATTACACAGAAATTTAGAAGTATTGCTAATTTGTCTTAATATGACAGAGTGAATAATACTCTCAACATTTAAAGAGACAATGTTCTCACTAAAGCAATTTATAGACTGAGCATTTTGTGTGGAAACATAATTTAGACCTCCAAATCACCTCTTATGATTTATATTTAAAATATCGGTGTAATCCTCAGTCTTCTGAATTGAACTGCTGCCTAACATAAGCCCCTTTAATTAGCTAAGTAGACTCACAGCCTCTCTTTTATTGGGTGAATTCCAATTTTATGTCAGTTGGAACCTTGCCTGTATCTAAAGTCATTGGAAATAGCTGACTTAGTCTCAAAAATATTAATAGGTACTCTAATACTGCATGTATTATTAATACTGCCTAATGCTACATGTGGTCTCTAATACTTTTTGTGAACAATAAATGGATAATCATAAAACTGTATTGACACCAATAAACAAGGATAGGACTCCTGTTAATGGAATAGTGCCATCTATAAAATGAATTGACTAAACATTAAAATGAGGATATTTTCATTACAAACTACATTGACATGTATTTTATTTTTTAAGTCAAAGAACACTTTGATCTTTGTAGCCTCAGAGAAATCTTTTAATATTTAGTATAAATGTATATAACTGCTGAGGAAAGATACTTCCATTTGAAATAATGTGAGGTATTTCACATTTATTTTTTATAGTACCAAGCCTATTGTAAATTTCAGGTTAAGAAATTTCAGCAAGATTAGATATTATGTACATGATACAGCAAATTATTCTGGTTCATTGAGATTCAATAGCTTCAGGTTTTCGTAAACCCCTCCAAAATCTTGTTATTAAGCTGGCCTATTTAACTGGTTAATTAAATATTTTTTAACTACAGTTTTATAAGATCCCCTTTTCAAAAGAAATTAGCATATATGTCCATAAAACTTACTGTATTTTTAAAAATATATAAAAATACCAACTAATCACTAACTTAAGGCTAATTTTACTCAAAACACATTAGACAGATTTATATTTGATTCAGAACAATTTGTAACTATGTCCTAATGAAATTCTAATAGGATTTATTTTATTTTTTCCATCACCATTTATCACCCCTATACTCTCTTCCAGAATGGTGTTTACTTTTAAAGAGTTGTGCCAAAATGATCTAATTGTACTGGGTACCACAGTTATAAGTTAAATATCACAATTTTAAAAACACTTTCAAGATGATGTGTCAAAAAAGTAAATAAAGATTTCTATGGTAAATACAGGTTTACTTACAGAGCTTGGCCCATTGGTCCCAAAGCCTAGGCTATACCTGTTCTTATAACACAAGGGAGTCATGTTTATTATTATAAGTTACCAACGATCACTTTAAGTGTTCACCCAAGTGTATTCTAAGGAATACAGTTAATTCTTTATGATGCATTTAGAGAAATCAAATGTGCTCAGGTAAAACTGTGTTAGGGAAACGGCATCTAAATTCTCCTTTGAAGATTTATAAGGCCAAGAACATAGGGGTCCTGAGAAACCCTCCAATAATCACAAAAAAGTCAATGAAAAGAAAGCTCTATTATACTTTCACCACATGTTACCCACATTTTTAACTAGGTAGAATATTCAGTCTAGCTAACAGTTAGCAGCCCAGCATTCAGAGCAACACCATTTTTATATCATCTTTCAAAACTCCACAACCAGTTTGTTGGTATGTATTTCCTGTCTCACAAAAGGAACTCATTTTCCTTTATTCTTTCTGACGCCACCCAGAACCCGTGCCAGGTCACCTTCCCTGAGGTTTGTGGAAGTATCCTTTCCTCCCTCCCCACCCAAGTGTAAATTCCCTGACCCCCTCAAATGCATTCTTCAGCTTCTGAACCTTTGCTAATCTGTCCATGTTTCCTAGGATATGCCTTTCATCCTGATCCGTGTAACCAGGCCCATCCCTTTCCCCCAAGTTTCTCTACTCAAGAAGGCTCAGGAATCCCATCAGTTTCTGGTGCTGTCTCCTTCCACTCTGTTCTCCTGTTACTTAACAACTGAACCACTACTCTGCTTTAAAGAAAAAAATTTAAAGATTTTATTTATCTTTAGAGAGAGGGGAAGGGAAGTAGAAAGAGAGGGAGAGAAACATCAATGTGTGGTTGCCTCTCGCATGCCCCCTACTGGGGACCTGGCCCAAAACCCAGGCATGTGCCCAGGCATGTGACTGGGAATCTAACTGGCAACCCTTTGGTTCACAGGCCAACACTCAATCCACTGGGCTACACCAGCCAGGGCTTACCCACTGTTCTTAACTGTTCCTCTCCATCGGTAGACATATGGTGTCTATTAATGTCTCTTTTTGTGTGTTTTTATTCCAGCAATCAATTAGCCTCTCGGAGGCTGGAAACATAAATTGGTAGTTGCTTTGCACTAACATAGTACCTTACCGCATGCACTTAATATGTACTGCTGTCTACATTTTTCAATTATTTATTCATTCACTTATTCCTGAGTCATTTCCTACTTTTTTTTTTTGGTCTATTTGCTGCCAAGTTCAGGGCTTGGCACATTTTATGTAGAGGTGCTGTGAGTTTTCAAACTCTAGCCTTCTACCTGTCTTGCTGGCATGTAGGGGCGAGCCTGCTGCTGACGAGTGGAAGAAACAGAGGAAGGGGTAAGCAGGAAAGTATTTGGAAGGGATGAGTATGGAAGCAGCTCTGAAGGGAAGATTGTAGTGACAGCCTTCAGCCACTGCCTGGACAGTGCAGGTCACACGCTGTACAATTCTCTGTGACCAGCCGCCTTTATTAGCGTCAACCACATGACATTCAAACTTCTCAGTGACTGAGATGAGAAACTGGACCTCAGAGGTAAATCTCTCGCAAACTATGTTATAATTCTATAGCCACTTAATATTTTTCAAAGGATTTTACATGCATTATTTAATCAAATTTTACATTAACAGTAATAAATCAGAAGGACCTGGAACATTCGGTCGGTCCAATCTTCAATTAAGCAGCTACTCCTTAGTGAAGAACCTAAATTAGAACCCTACTATAATTAGACTGTCCTTATGGTAGTAGGCTCCTTTGAACCGGATTATGCAGATCCACTAATGGGCATTAACTCTTTCAAGCACAAGGTTATCATCTAAAGAAGCCATATCTTACTGAACAGAAATCGGGAAATCTAAAGTCTTAATACACACTTCCTTATCTTAGGGATGCACAGGTCCTGCCTCTAAAAGTTACAAATTACAAGAGACCCAACGACATTTAAAATCATGTGTTGTGCTATGCTTTGAGAACAATAGGAGTGCTCTTCAAACACAGAAGGCTAACACTATCTCTGTTGGAGTGTGTTCCTTGAAACGTAATAATAATACCAAAGCAGAGCTGGGAGCCAGGGCCTCTGGTTTACAAACACCAGTCTGCTGAAGCTGCTTCGCACTAATAACTGAGTTCCAAAATGAGTCAAACAGAAATGGAATGCTGAACAATTAAGATTCCCTCCCCATAAGCCCATCTCTATCATTTTATTAAAGGCTACTGGGGAAATCCTTACGGAATAACTAATTCTAAGTTATATTCGATGAAAACAAATTAATGTAATAATTTTCTTTCTGAAATTAATTTAAATCTCTGTGGATGCTGCAACAAATTTAGTCTTTACTATGCATACAAAAAGTTATGAAAAGCCTTATTGCACTCACCGCTTTAGGCAAAGATTCATTGCTTCACAGGCCCTGGTAATGCCCATTATTTCCATTTAGCAAACTTGCTTTAATCGATCATTTTTGCCTGTTTGGCTCAAGTATTTAGAATTACTCTGTATTTTGTCAGGAGAGAGAGCCTGCAATGCTATTTGTACAATGTGTATTGTTTCCAAAAGGCTCTATTTTGTTTAGAGAAATTCCCCCCCATGGCAATTTTTCTCCAGTTTTATTCTTGCTATTCAATTCAAACACAGGAAGCACAATCTTCATGCATATTATAAAATTCAGATGTTGGTGATTATTTAAGCACAAAATGAATCTGCATTTATAGTGTGGCCAAGTCATTTCAGTGACTACTGATTTTTGCTTTATAAATGTTCGAGTTTATATTATGTCTGAATATCTACACTAAAATTTGCCTTTTCTTCCCATTAATTGAAATCATGCAATTAGTAGTATTGCCAATACTACTAAAGCACTTTGCCAATGTTTCAAAAAGTAAATTCATTTGTAATTGACCTAAAAATCACACATATTAGTTATGTAAAATACTAAATAGAATGGCTATACATACGTTGGATGATGTGAGAAAAGGAAAGTTCAGAAATTAATAAACTAGCATTTTAGAATGCTCACTGGAAGAAGCCTAGGACAGGGCAGTGGACCAAACGGGCTTGTGTCCTGGCCGTAGGCCGGATGGGGCCACACAGTCAGGGGAGAGGAGAAGAGAGTCCTGTTCGGTTCAACAACCTCAGGCATTTCTGTAACTCCAAGCAGAGTTTCCATAGCTCTCCTGATCGCTGGTGAGTGCTTGGACTGTTCTATTGAGAAGACTGCACATGAGCCCGATTCCAGATGAAGATGAAACCACTGATGACCTCATCAGTGTCCTCACTTAGTGTCAGACCTGTCCCTTCCTGGTAGGAAGCTTGCCAGGGCCCATTCACTTAAGACCCAAACTGGAAAATTCTTCCCAGACTTTCAGAGACTCTGGACCAGGGAATTAGCCTTCACTCAGAGATAAAGTCTCTGATGAGTGTCTGTGCAGACAGGTCCTGAATACCTGCCTGCTAAAGAAACATGAGGAGTGTCTCATAAAAGGAAACCCTCCCTGATTTTTTACCTTTTCTTAATGACACAGACATGGTCAT
The DNA here is from genome assembly GCA_004024845.1 of Tonatia bakeri. Classification (NCBI taxonomy): domain Eukaryota; kingdom Metazoa; phylum Chordata; class Mammalia; order Chiroptera; family Phyllostomidae; genus Tonatia; species Tonatia bakeri. Next base: position 14,799 of record PVIA01001206.1, read on the forward strand.
ACCTTAGCTGACAACAGGTGCCACAAAATGCATGGGATCAGCACTGCTCAGTCACTCTTCCTTCCTCCCTCCCCGCTTTTCTTCCCTCCCTCAGTGTCCTTCCTTCTTCCCCGCTTCCCTCCCTTCCTTCCTCCCTCCCTTTTCTCCTTCCTTCCCTCTTCTGTTTCCTTCCTTCCTTCCTTCCTTCCTCTCTCCTTCCCTTCCTTCCCCCTTCCTTCCTTTATCCCTCCCTTATTTCCTTCCTTCTCTACCTCCTTCCTTCCTCCTTCTTTCCCTCCATCCCTCGCTCCCCTCCTTGAAGAGCTGTACACATATCACCTGTGGCTGTGGGCTATGACAAGTGACAGAGTCTCTTCCAGGAAAAAAAGCAGTCTCAGCCCTGACATATCCCAAGAGGCGCATGAGCACATAGGGCCTACTGGGAACTCTGGGGACTCCAACATCCTCCAGCCTCCTCCGCCGTGTGCTGTGCTTATTTTTATCTCCTTCTTCTTTTTCTTTTTTTCTTTCTTTCTTCCTTATTCATTGTTATATATTTTTGCAGTTGATGTTCTTTTATGTCTAGCCTCCTGTTTTTGCATTCCTGGTCCCTACCATAAAAACTAATGCTGTACTGGTTTATGTCAGGCCTCTGTGACCACAAAAAGTGACAATAAGGGAGAGATATGTCTGGCTTCTGACCTGACCCACAGCGAGCAGACAAAAATTAAAGTGGTATTCTAAGTATCTAATTGTCCTAAGAGAATAACTTCTGAGTAAAATCCATACTAGCAGAAATTCAAAAACAAAATTAAAATCTGATATTCAAATAGAAAAATAGGGTTGGCATCAAAGATTGAGTGAGTCATTGGAAAACCCTAAACATGTATATATTATAGTTAGTAATTTTTTTAAATTGAGCAAATCTATGTTATTTTACCCAATTTTTTCTTAGTAATAGTCAATGCTGTACAGCAACTTTCCATTTGTCATGCCATATCCCAAGGACATTTTTCTGGATATAGCTCACAATATAGATAAAATTCTTACAAGTTTGCTTACTTTATATTAGATGCAATGTATAAAGTCCCTTCCTTTTTTGTGTATATAAGACTTTATTCAAATATTCAATGTCTATGTGAGTTTACAGTTAACGGTCTCTAAGTAATGTGTTGTAGTCCAGAACTTAGAATATTTTACAACTGATACATTGAAATAAAAATGCAAGCTTAGATAGATAGATGCTAGATAGAGAGATGTTAGATTAGATAGATAGATGCTAAGTTAGATAAATGTCAGATAAATAGGTAGATAAAAGGAAGTGTTCTATACTTGATACAATTTTTATATAACTTAAGGGAAATCTGTGCTAGAGAAAGATCAACATATTTTCCTCATTCTAGTTTTTGAGCACTTTCCTCCATTTCCTGAATAGATGAGTCCAGTTTATGAACCTGTACCTATAAGAGTATTTCACAAGCATCCAGAAGCTACCAAACCTTGCCCTACTCCATGCATGCCAATGGGGGCATCGGAAGAGTGCCGGGTCTGAGTCTTGGCTCTGGGAGGAGCTGGCTACTCCCTGGGGGGCCTTGACTTTCCCAGGCCTCGGATTCATTTTCTGCAGCTTGGTGATGACACTCTCACCTGCTCAGCAAGCTTTTCAAAGGCTGGGAGAAGCGGGGAATCAGTGTGCTTTCATAACACAGCCCTTCCCTTTCAGCCTATTATAGCTTATTCACATACGAGTATTTGGCATCATGTCGCTGGAATTACATCACATTCATGGACGAAATAAATACTTATTATGAGTATGTTGTGATTTCCTTAGTGACATGGGAAATTTCTAGAAGTAATGTCTTCAGATACATTTGTAAAAGGTAATAACGAAGATAATACAGTTCAAGTGTGGTTTAATCATCACCATAACAGCACTCAATTTCACACATGCTTTAGTTTCTCTACCAAAACTACAGACCACAGACGTCATCATCATCATCCTTTAGGTAATTGAGGGGATGTTTTTTCAATGGCATAGTGAAATATGAACAATCATTTAATCAATTAAATATGTGTGATACAAATGTAGTCAATATGAAATATGAATAATGCATTTTCTAATGTATGAGATGATTCCTACCTTAGAAAAATCACTACATGAAATATATTTCATATTTTAATATATACTTTTTTGAAATATTTTAAGATGACACATTATAAGCAAAAACTGCATTGAAACATGCAGAGAACATCTCTGAACTCCGACTTTATGGCACAGTCAAGAGCACAGTGATGCTCTTGACAATGGCCTTGGATGGGCTAGAGCACTCCCATGGACCACTGCAGAGGCCTGGCCCCTAGAGAGTAGTAATCACCACCTGGACGCAGCAGTTATAACATCACTGAGAATCCGAGAGTCTAGAAGATGAAGTGTGTGTAATCAGAGAAGTACCTTCCCTCAGTCAACCTAGAATTAAACCTCAGGAGGTGCATTTAAGAATAACAAAATGACATGCCCTGGCTGGGTAGCTCACTGGGAGTATTATCCCCTGGGCCAAAAGTTTGTGGGTTCCATCCTCGGTCAGGGTGTGTCCAGGAGGCAACTGATAAATGTTACTCTCTCACATGATGTCTCTCTCCCTCTGTCTCTCTCTCTTTCTTTACTCTTTCTCCAAAATCAATAAAAACATATCTTAGGTGAGGATAAAAAAATAATAATATGATAAATCCTTAATAAAAGGCTAATTTATCAAAATTTTCACAGCAATCTTGATCTTTAGCTGAACAGAAAATTTGATCTGAGGAAAAAAATTGTTAACAAGCCCAAGCATAAAATAAGCACACGGTCGCTGTGGAGAGCTGTGCCGCAAGGTGGGGACACCGGACAAGGAAGAAACAATGCAGGCCCCGGCCCCCCTGACACGTTCAGACCCATTAGACCTTCAGGGCCACTGATGAGTAGTAGTATTTCTGTTAACAATCAGCTCCAAAGTTATCCCTAACTGTGAAGTGATCCGATTACAAAACTGTGTGTGTCAGTAATGCCCACGCGCTTGTTTAACCAGGGGGTGCATAAAACACAGCCGGAGACCAGCCATTCAGCTTCCATGGAGCTACCGAAATGTCTAAAGGTAGTCGATGGAATGATGCAGAACGGAATCGCACCTCTTCAGGTAAATCCTGTACCCATTTGTCTGTGAACTTCTTTTCCAGGCTGTCTTCCAAGGATTTCTCAGGGGAAGAGGACTCGCTCCCTGGCTTTAGGCCTTTGCTTTAAGGACAGCGTTCATTCGAATCCCCAAGTAATTGGCTCCATTGTGTTAGTTTATTAGGTGATAATAATCCACAGAGTCACTTCATCAACCTAAGTGAATATTCTTTGTGCATTTAATTAGATGTGAGAACAGAAAAAGAAACAGGTAAAATGTTAGGTTTACATTAAAAACAAATCCAAATGCGGCCTGGCATAAACGTGGACAGGGAACAAATTGATGATTGTGTGTGCAGGGGAGGTGGTAAGTCACTGAAAAAGGGGGGCTAGTGCAAGCTACACTTGCAGCCTTACCCGTTCCGATCACACCACGGCAAAGCCACGGCTCTGAAGGACTTCCTTTAACTGTAGATTATTGCAGCTTCACTTACTGCAGATGCTAAAGTAACAGCCCGTTGAGACAACCAGAGCCGGTTCTCATAGCTCACGGGGATTCATATGAAATAAATTGACAACAAATAGTGATGCTCTAGAATTTGCCACTTCATAACGGATCATATTTTAATAAACCATTGCATTAAACATATACTTCCTCATGTGACTATATCCTGTGTTATCCAAAATATTCTGGACAGATATGGCATGCAAGTGACAGAAGCCGGGTCAAAGGGTTGAGGTATGGCCTAGCAGGACCCCAGCCACTTGAGACACTGCTCATTTGGAAGAGAAAAAATGAATCAATGAAATGTTATTAAATCTGACATCAAATATCACCAGCTTCCCATTGAGTGTCGTCAACGCTAAACATGAAACTCCCTTTCCTCTGGCTTCCCTCTAAGAAACACGTGCTCAGGCAGGTGTTCCGCCTGCCCCACGCAGAGGAATCTTCCTACCTCCCTATCACAGGCTCCTGCACACTGCACTCCCGTTCCAGGTTTTCCTCCCTACTGATGGAGCCTCGGGTCTGAATTTGGTCACCCAAGTTGGCTTTGGTTTGGTTGACAGTTAATTGTCACAAAAGTAATACCTTAGGTGGTATTTTCCTTTGGACCATATAATTTTACTTTCTGGGAGAAAAGGTCAAGTTTATTTCAAGAAACTCATTAATAAAATGTGAGCTATATAGGAGCCTTTGTATTACTTCTTTTTAAAATCAAATGGTCCAGTCACTACCTGGCTGCTGACAGTTTGTATGATTTCAAATTGTTTCCCAGAGCACTGCTCTTAATACTATTAATACAACTACGATGCCTATGATTTCCACAAATGATGAAAATGTATTCTTTAACTGAGAGCTTAATTAATAAGAAGCACTTTTTCAAAATGTTCAAACGTACAAGGATATTTGATGTGTGCGATGATTCTGGGAAGCAGGCACTATTCCAATCTTCATTTCACAAAGGAAGCATTGGAAACAAACAGGAATGACCTGCACACAGTGGGCAACTGGCAAAGCTGGGGCATGAAGCAAGGTGTTCCCACTCTGCACCTTGCTCTTCATCCCTGAACTGCCTCACACAGATAACACGAGGATGGGCCACACAAGTAAATACTGATATTATACATTCTTTAAGTATTGAAATAAAAAAGCCGATTGACACAAACACGACCTAAAGAACACAGCATTAAAAGGTAGGTTATATGCGACATTTTACTACACGAGTAAGAAACAAGTAGCTGGGGCCCAGAAAAGTGACATTATTCTCTTACCATCAAGTAGGTCATTTGTGGAAGGAATAAAGTTATGACTCGCATTCTCAGAGACTGACTGACCTTCACGAGGAAGCGGTCGTGTTGTTTAGTGACTTGAATGGCTCCCCAGTTGTTGTTGGGCACCTGCAGGGAGCAGCGTTGGGGTGGTCCCCAGGGAGCACACCTGCCAGCGTTCCTGTCTTAATGGAATCTCTTCTTCAGAAGATGAAGCTTGAATTACTCACTAATGTCCAGTGAACACAACTTGAGGTGTCCCTTCTGAGATGCGGTCACAGGTCACAAAAAGCCCAGTGCTCCATCTTGAGCTCCCTTGCTCTCTGCCTCTCTCTCCCGTCCTCAGTCAGAGCCCTCACTCTGGAAGAGCTAGCAGTCATGTTGGGTAGCCATGCAGAGGAGACTGACATGGTGAGAACTACTTGTAAACGAGAACCTGAAGATTGCCAGTAGGCGCAAGAGCGTGGGAGGGGACCCTGCCTGCTGGAACCCAGGATGACTGCAGCCCCAGTCAGCACTTCGACTGCAGGCTCAGTGAAGGATGAGCCCGAGAGACACACAAAGCTGCACCCAGATTCCTGACCCCCTAGAAACTATTTCTTTTTAATGCAGCAACATATAGCAACTACACAATGCATATATATATATTAAATATACATAAACAGAGGCATACATAAATACAGACACTCAGCATAATTACACTTCAATTACCTTACTTACAAGGACAAAATTATATTATTATACTTAAGTCAATGAAATTGTCTTTTTCCCCAAATTATGTCAACTCAGGACAAAAGATAAAATTTGTTTAAAAATGTGGTCTTAAGGATTAATAGAAAAAATTCCATTTTTACATCTTGGCAATAAACAAAATTTTTCCTAAATGCATGAATTCCTTCACTTCCACATTTAGAAATTGGTTCAGTTCCATATCCTACCTTTATGAAAATATAGCCATAGTTTAAGAAATATGTTTTGTATTATTAAAAACATGTTGCAATATTTTCCTATAATAAATGTAACGTAACTATTATATTGAATGAGTATAACTATTTGGCAAATATATTTTGAAAATGATCTATTGTCCCATTTCAACAAAATTAATTTCTAATAATTGGTACCATATCAGTCTTTTGATTACTTTATAAGTTCATCTTTCTTTAAAGTTCTAAAGCAAAAATATAAAGCTCTGTAAGCTGAATAATTCTGAGATGTATTTGTTTAATTCAGTACAATTTCTTATGGCACTTGCAGATGCATAAATAGACTATGGATTTCATCCCTATGTATTGCCTTCCAAAAATGACTACACAATAATACAAGTCCAGTGGAAGTTTTTGACAACATCTAGTCAAATCAAATTTCAGAGGAATGCTAAGCATTCATGCCCAGAATTTAAATGTGGCTTCAGGAGTCTTTGTGGGGAAGCTCATTTGGTGATCTGTAGCTGAAGCTGCAAATCCACCCGGGTGCCATCCAACAGTGCCCGCTGCGGGCTTTCGAAGGGAGGCAGAGGATGATGGTGAAAAGGTGGTGCATGGCTTTTCAAGTTCCGAAGTTGAAATGAAATTGCAATGCACTTGTTACGTAGTACATATTTCTGCCAAATTCATTAACCTCTCTCTCTTTTTTAATCTGTTGTTAAGAATCAGATCTTATTTTCTTCTAGGAGGGCATGACCCCTATGTGGGGAGCATTGCTTAGGAAAAGGCTAACAACAAGGGGAGGCAGTTCAGTTTTGTTGGTTAACCACAGCGGGAAACACTTGACTACAGGCAGGTTTCACATATATGCATTTTCTAATATTCTACTTTCTTATTCAGCAACCTACTCATATCTGATATTAATTTTAGAAGTTGTTTTATTGCATCATATGCATGCCATGGGTTTTCAAGTATTTGGAAAAGGAAAAAACAGAAAAAAAATGACTTCACATTTCAATTTTTTGTTGGCTTTGAATGAAAGCCATTCTTTGGGTTAGCATTATGTCCTAATTACTGCTCAGAATTATAGCCAAGAATTTCTTTTAAAAAATTAGAAAATAATAAGACCTAGGAAATAGAAGTCAAAAAATCATCATCAATGGACAGCCAAATGGCAACTTGGGAAAAGGCCGTAGTGCTATTAGCATTGCCGTAAAAGGCAGCTCAGGAACACAGAGGAGGAAGGATACTGAAGACAGGCCAGGACAGACAGAAATGTGGCCACTCCTCCTTTCTGGTATAAAGTGAGACCAGCATTTCCAGCCTATTGTTCTTGATCCCAGATAATTATTGGATATGGATAATTTTGGAAAACATTCATGTTTGCTTTCATAAAACTACCCTGGTGATATCTGTGTGGTTTAGTAGATGTGATGAAACAATTCTGAAACACTGGCCGTCTGCAGTGGCCTTGTTCGAGTCTAACTGTCCGGCCTTCGCAAGATGGCGGGCCCCTGGGTGGGAAACTGGGCACAGCAAAACGGCCCCCAAGGCCATTTCAACACGGCAGACACTAAGAATTTTTTCAGTGCACATGTACCTGGCTATTGAATCTTTACCTTCTAGACTGATAATTAGGAAATATTTAAAATAGAAATGATTACTGTTTCTGAGGATGCCCTTGTAGATAATTTTATAGAAGGGAGTAATAATGTTACCAAACAGGCCAAGGGAGGTATGATATACTATTACCGAAAGGACCCCCACGAGGTTCACTTGTCCATCTCCAGAGAAAAGATGTTTCTCAATGCCTGAGATTCGTGAAAAGGAAAGGCAATGTTTATTTAAAGCTATACAGACTTAAAGTAGTGATCTAATGTCTTTATTAAAATATCAAAGTCCTTTAGGATACCCACGGATGCACACAGTCCTTCCTTCTTCCTCTGCCCTAATTTGGGTACCGTATCCCAGGAAAAGAAGAAGATTCAGGCTCCCGGCACCATCAGCTGTGTGGTCGGCCAGGATCAAGCCATGTGTTTCTCCTCTGCAGAGCTGTGGTGGCCTCCACTTTGACAAAGCTGAGTGGTGGTTCTCTGCTAAAGCTGCATGGTGATTCTCCCTCACAGGGCTGTGGGAGTTCCCACTCTGGCCAAAGCTGCAAGGGGGTCTCCACTCTGCCAAGACCAAGTAGTTCTCTCCAAAATAGCTGCTGCATCTGGGTTTAAATCCCCGCGCCAATCTTCCTCTGCAGCCCCATTTCTGACTCCTCCCATAATCGGCTACACCTGCCAGCACTCCCATATCCGTCCAGCTTTACTGGGCTGCCCTAGTGGATCTGGGGAGGCATGGCCCCATGTCTTGGAGCCAATCATCTCCAAGCTCTCATGCAGGCACTGTAACCAGGGGGAGTTGCCTCTGGGTTTGTCTTGGGCAGAAGTCACTCCCTTCTCCCTGGCTCAGAGGATGGCCACAGCTATTTAACATATCTATGCAACCAGTTCAAGGTTGTAGCTATGTTAAAGGGCCATGCCAGAGGTTAGCTGCAAAGCTGTTGCTATACAAAACTGCTCTGCATGTTCCTGCTCCATGTGTCCCTTCCCCCAACTCACACCTGTGGAGGAAGGGGTAAGGACATCCTAATACTTCCCGGACACCTTGAGTTCTGAACCCCCTTCCAAATCCCTATTTGGGGCCCCGCTCTGGGCTGCACTCTTTCAATAACAGCACCACGAAGACATGAATGACTAAAGAATATGTCTTAGACTAGTAGAAGACATTAGAACAGAGGAAGAACACTTTAGAGACGAAGGAACCAGGAGAAAGAAAGACAGAGAAACACCCATGTGAGAAAGAAACATGGATCAGTTGCCTCTCATACACCACTCAGCCAGGGGTCAAACCCACACCCTACGCCTGTGCCCTGCACAGCATCAAACCCACAACTCGTGGTGTGTGGGACTCCACCCCGACCAACCGAGCCACCTGGTCAGTGCAGAAGAATACATTTTTAATACTTCCTACATTTTCCTGTAACATTAGCAATGCAAAGACTAGAAAACACATGAAATAATATAAATACAACTGCACTTCCATAAACTAGAAGAACATGCATAAATATGGATATGGGTCACTGAGGTGGGATGCAAACATTTGCATGTGGAATACGTAAGAGAATAAAATGCAAGTTAAACCAAGGTTAACGTTTCGATTGTTTCTTGAACTGCTTTAAAAATTACCCTGTATCTTTCAAATGTATACATCATAAAACAACCAATTAGTTTATAGCATTGACTGACTGTTTGGAAGGGAACAGCACAGAAATTTATTTTGTTTGTAGTTTAATACTTAATTCTAAAATCTTGTCAGCTGAGTAGTGGTGCCCGCCTTAAGAGCAACAGAGATCATTTCATTACTGAATGCTGTAACACTGCCTCTGTGATGTTATGGCTCTTTAAATATGTACTGCTGGGGACACGAGAAGTTATACTTTAAGCTTTTTCTAAATTTCTATTTACTTATGAAAAGAGTATTATTTACAAATAAAAAGTTAACAACATTTACCAAAGGACTTCTTTTATATTAAACTTCACTGATTCATGACTTCTTCAGGACCTAATATTTTATCCACACAAGATTTCTGAGGAGCATTGTAAGTATGGTGCATTTATATTCTTCTAACAGGCTGCGTAATAACTTGCAACTGTATTCACAGAATGCCACAGCTCTATGAAGTTGATAATATCAGAACAGATGGCCCCAATTATGTAAGTGACATGCAGTCAATGTTCAAAAAGCATTCAGAATATCATGTGTGTGTCTGTACACATACATGTGTATGCAGAAAATGGTATAGGGAATACATATTTATATAGCTTCAGGGTCCAGCGCAAATAATGCCCCTCTTTATTGTAAAATCTTTTATTACAAAATCATAAGCAGGTAATTTTGTAATATAATAATATCACACTCAAGCACCCCACATGGCATCTTAGGTGAAATGTTCACATTAAAACTATAAATTATTACACCCTTATTATTACCCTACCAACCACACTCAAGCAGGCCTTACTTCTGCTGGACCCTGTATATATGTCATGTATAGACAGAGGCAATAAATAAACACACACACACACACACACACGCATTTATTCTATACTGTTTTCTCTGGGACAAATCCTTCAGGCTTACAATGTGATGAAGAGAGCAGTAAACTCTGTAATGTAGCACTAGATTGCAAAAATAATTTCTTAACCTCTGCAATCCCATTTGAATGGTGTTTTGATATCTTGGAGTGTCACATCAAAAAAGGGAGGAAGTATTATTTGCATCCATTCTATAGCTAAGCATTTGCCGTGTTAGAAGTTGACACAATGTCATGCATTTAATATGCATTTCCATTTCCCAATTTCATGGAACTGACAATAGTACAACCTTTAAAAATTAACTTTGACCCAGAGATCCTTTCCTTGCAAAATATATTGTCAATACTGATGGCGATGAATGTATTAAATTGTATACTGTCCTTGGATTTGAAACTAAAATCACTCAGAAATGTATCCCTAAATACTCCTAACAGCTCCCCAAAATTTCGAAGACTGATACTTTTTAATGAAAGCAAATGAGCAGACACAAAGTAATAGAATGGCATATCCTGCCATAATTATGAACATGAGTTTGATTTCATTTCCTCCTACTACCTCCTGTTCTGCAGCCGGTATTTCACAATGCCCAACTCAGTGAGGAGATTATTCAGTTTTGTAACAGGTGAATCAAGCACAAGCTGCATAAAATAATATTCAAATGGTAATTTATACATATTTAAAGCAGCTTAAGAAGTATAAAGGTGTAAGGTACAAACGACAATAAACGTTAATAAATTATTAATGGTGCATTTTGACAAGAATTAAAAATAGGCTTGATTCAGATAGAATTCCTGCAGGGAAAAACACGCACATTTTATTTTATGATTTAAATTCTGTAGAGAGCACAGTTTGATACGCCACACTTCAGAGAATTACAAGCTCTAGAAACAATCAACTTTCATTCTAAGTGATGAAAATTAATACAGATGTTATTTTAAATTAAGTTTGAAGCATTTTTACAGACAGAAAAGTGATTATGGAAATTATGCACTGTAAAATACATGTAATCCACCAAAGATGATGTTTTAAATTGCAATCAACCTGTTATCATAATTTTCCTCTTTAAAAATATATGTTAAGAGAGTAATTTTGGTTCAGAAAGTCAGTTTTCAGCTCTTTTTCATTTTTCCCCCAAATTAAGGCTTGTAAGATTGATGATTTACAGGTCACCATATGAAGCTTTATAAAATACTCAACGTCTTTGGGAGAGAATTAAAAAACACAACTGAATAAAAGTGAAGGAGAAATAGTTACACCCTCAGAAATAAATAGTTAGCAAGGCAGGGAAATTAAATGCAGACTCATACTGGCGCCAAGCTATGACATTTTCCACTTCTATAGAATATTCGACTGTTATCCTAGACTTGATGTAGAGAATTATTTATTTACCAAATGGAATATATACAATTTGCCTGTGAGAAAACCCTGCTTATGGAGACACCTAAAACCCTTAAGAGTGGTTACCAGGCAACTAACCTTTAAAATACCCTTTGATTTAGCTCTGACTTTATTAAAAATAAAGGAAAAACAAAGCCATATGCTTCAGAACGTGCACCTTGGCCACAAGGGAGAACTCAGGCACCTTCAGCGTGATGGGAGTTCAACAGGTCACGTCATGAAAACCTGTGGTCTCCGTTCTCAAGTACAAGACAATAAAAATGATGATATCCTGTTGGGGCCCCCAGCAGCTGAACCTCAATGAGAAGGAGTCTGAAACTTAGCCGAGGGAAAACGAAAGAGTGATGCTCGGCTGGATTTTCACTGCATGTTTTTCGATGTAGTAAACAGCATGGGCATGAGCCAAAGGTGTTTACAGACGATTGGCAGGCTTCATAGTAAAGCATGTTATTACTTCCACGCCACACCTTCTTGTTTTGGACTTTACATTTATTATGAGTTTATATTCAGGGACAAAGACCTACAATGCGTGGGATGTTTAGTGTCTCAGCCACACACGTAATGGCTCCAGAAGCAGGCGCTGGAAATGCAGGGCGAGCTTGCAATGTTTCAGCAGTTGAGTTCGAGTATTTGACTTTCTTAGAAATCCTTGAAATGCAATAAAGAAACAATAACATAGGACTATCATTTTGATTACTTTATTATGTAAGGTAAATCTCAGTGAAAAAATTAAATTTGGAGGCTCAACAAACAATTATGGCTGACTGTTGGGCATTTTTATATATTCGTTGGATAATAAATGTATTTCATTACTCAATAGATTTTATTTGAAGTAACTATACATACATTTATCTTTAAGTAAGCTTATTTGAATTTACATTTTGACATTTTTTTTAAACCTATGTTTTCTTCAGCACGTTAAGTTTTATGTCTTTATAAAATGGTCAAAGAAAATCTGGAGGTGATAAGAGAAAAGGCATTACATAAGTTTTACTTCATTATTGTATCATTCTTAGTGTTTGCAGGGTGGGCCTGAATATACAATACTTGTACTGAGGTAGAAACCTTAGTTAAACAGGGCTTTGTGTGATGGACACAGGCCTGGGTTTTAGGTACAGACTATTCAGGCAGAACTAGGATGGAGAAACCCATCCCTTCCTCAGCTGCATAGAACTTTGACTTCCTGTCACTGTAACTTCCTGTTACTCTAACTTCCAGAAGGGTCCCAGCATCCAAGAGTGTGTGCATGTGTGAGCTGGTGTGTACCACACACAGAAGGCCTGCATGGCCGCAGGGGGCCTGGCCTGAGGCTCCTCCCTGACCAATGGGCTCCTCCATCTACGCCTACCCTTAAGAAACCTGTTTAGTCTCCTAGGCTTTATTTTCTACCAGTATTTGTTTTATACAAGGCAATGGAGGGTTTAAAATGTTTCAAAAATAGAATCTTTCAGCACAGAATCTGATGAAACTGACAAAAGTCAAACTCCCCATAATCATAGCCCACACTACCATTTTATCTTCAGCGTTTTTTCCTTCACTACAGAACTTAAGTACTGCTTTCTCTGGAAGACCAAACATATTCTAGCCTGGTGCATTTTACAATGTTGGGCTTAAAAGTGATAATTTCTTATTTAGCTGAAAATTATTGGGAAAGACTATCTCCCTGAAGAAAACAAGAGGTTAATATTATATTAATTGTTAATAATGGTGTTATTATTATAGATACTGTATTACAGCAATTTGTAAAGCATATGCATGAAATGTTGATGAGATTTTTGTCTTTATGTCATTCTGAATTATGTGAGTAACCATAAAATATAAGTGAAATGCAATACAACTTGCTAACAGAACTCTCCCACTTAATAGACCTTTAACCCCTTGGGATGAGATAAAAAAAATAGGCAAAACCACAATGCAGCCTGAAACATTTCAGAATCAAACAAGTCTCATCTTCCCACTTGGGGAGATGGGTTCTGGGGTCATTTGGGTAGCCTAGAACGACAGATGAATTACAGCCATAAGATAACTGAAAATACTGGAGGTTGGTCATTTTTCACCTAACATTTTATTGTCAGAACCTTTTATAATTTACTTTTCAGTAAAACCCCTATGATACACATGATCCTGATATTAAACATCATTATGGTAAAGATAATGTGTCAGGATAAAGATAAATGGGCATTCACTTCTAATGACTGAACGGCAGTGAGTATCTTCCTTTGTCCATTCTTCAGCATCTCCTTCTTTCTCTCTTTAGTACCCTAGTTTCTGACTCGGCCGTCTGGCCACAATTGTCCTGTCTGACGTGACGAGGGCAGGCCTGTGCTTGATGAGTTTTCTGCGACGTATCAGCCCTTTGAGTAGTACTTGGCCCATTGGTATCTTTTCATAAGCATGTACTGAACGGCCAAATGAATGAAAACCAGGTAGACTGTATACAAAATATAAGCCGATATTTGTTTTAAAACATTATTCACCTCCAATAAGTCCAAGGCTAGGAACTGTAACTTCTAAATGGCTTTCTCATGACAATCATCACAACTGAAATAATTTTGAACTTTCCTGGAACAGACAAATTGATAGAATGAAAGAAACATATTTTGAATTGTGACTAAAGGTGCCTGAATTTCAATTTAAGTTTTGTCTGGCCCCGTGGTCTTGAACAGCTCACTTAACCTGTCTGAGTTCTGATGACTTTATCTGTTATTTATAAAAGAGGGAGCAAAGCAAGATTATTAATGTACTGAAAAATGCAAATTAAAGCCACAATGAGATATCACCTCACACCCGTCAGAATGGCTGTCATCAATAAATAAGCAAACGAGTGTTGGTGAGGACGTGGAGAAAGGGGAACCCTCGTGCACTCTGGGTGGAAATGCAGACTGGTGCAGCCGCTGTGGAAAACTGCACAGTTACCTAAAAAAATGAAACATGAAACTGCATCGTGACCCAGCATTTCTATTTGTAGGAATATATCTGAAGAAACTCAAACTGCTGATTTGAAAGAATACACACACCGCTACATTCATTGCAGTGTTATTCACAATTGCCAAGATCGGAAGCAGCCCAAGTGTCCGCCAGTAGATGAGAATGTAGAAAAGCTGTGGCACGTTTACAAGACGGAATGATACGTGGCCACGAAAAAGAAGGAAATCTTTCCCTTTACAGCAGCATGGATGGACCTGGGGAGCATTACGCTAATGAAATAACCCAGTAAAAGAAAGACAAGTACCATATGATTTCAATTATATGTGGAATCCAATAAATAAAATAAACAAACAAAACAGAAGGACTCATAGACACAGAAAGTAGACTGATGCTGTCAGAGGAGAGGGGCTTGAGGAGTAGGTGAAAATGGGAAGGGATTAAGCAAAAAAAAATGAGAAAACAACTCACAAACACAGACAACATTGTTTGATTACTGGAGGGAAAGACGGGTAGGGTAGACAGAATGGGGGAAGGGGGACTAAATTACGATGGCAGGAGAGTTGACTTGGGGTGGTGAATGCATAATATAATATACAGATGATGTGTTATAGAATTGTACACTTGAAACTTTTATAATTTTATTAACCAGTGTCACCCCAATAAATTCAATAAAATAGGAAAATTATTAACAAACTTCTGGCCCTAGAAGTCCAATTAATTAATTAAAATTATTTTTACCTGAATTTCTCAGAATGCTTTTTCTAGAAATAAAAGTATTCATGAGTTTCTTTCTTTATGTGTGCAGCAAGAATCTGACAAGGCCTACTCTCTCCCGGGCCCTGGATTCATGCCTCTCCTAAACCAGAAGTGGGAAAAAGGTAAAACAACCTCCTGTTTACAACCTGCTAGGCACCAGTAACTGTGGGTCCAGATGAGCATATGAGTTCGCTAGACACTGTTGCTGCTGTCACCTTAACCTGGGGGACCCCAGATCAGAGCTCCGCACACAGCACCATGAGTCTCACCTGAGCCATCGATCAATCAATGTTTCCAGCTGCTGAGCTTTCCAATAAGTCAGGCAAATTAAAGTCCATGTCAAATCGCTTATTTAGCTTTATATAGCCAAACTGATTTTAATAATTGCCTGGAGCTCCAAGGGCATTAAAACACCATCACAAAAGGAAAGTAAACTTTGAGAAATCTTTTAAATTGAAGGTTGCTTCATTAGCATGAGAAGTTTTTTGATGATAATATTAAGTCATAGACAGCAGTCTCAGAACCTGCAACTTGTAAAATGTCGGCTGAGAACCTTGTTTTCTTAGGTTGGGTGAACTCTCAGGTCTCAGGCTGGTGGACGACTCTAGGATTTTTAACACAGATTCATCCAAATGCATGTCCCAGGAAAACTCAACGAGTTGAGGTGAATCAGGAACACAAAACCAACCCTGACAAGTCTGACTTAAAGACAGAACCTAAAATCATCTCACACAGATGTGCATACATTTTTCTCTGATGGGTTTGCCTTATGGAATTAACTTTTAAGTCCTTAAAAGAAATGATTGTGTAATAATGAAGTTCCCTAGCTCAGGAAGTTCACGCCACTTCACCTTATAGCTAGAAAATGTCACGTCTCGTTGTCACTCGTTGGAACCCAGACTTCAATGAAGCCTGAGGTAGAATTCTTCCCTGGCACAGAAGCGTCTGTTTTACATGAAAGACCCCTGCCTGGTACTCATAACCCAATGAACAGATACTCAGAGGAAACGGGACAAGCTCCCTGGTACACTGAGAACCCAAGTCGCTTAGATGTACGGCTCTGATTTGCTGTATCCCTATCTGTTACTTCTGAACTGCTCAGTAGCATTTTGAAGCGCATTTATAATGAAATCCGGAGAAGGTAATTCATCAGATTGTATAGCCATTTTGTTGTGGGAAAAAAACAAAAAATCCCAAAAGCCAAAATGAGCGTTACAGCACAACGCACAAGGAATCAGGCAAGATAAAACCGACTTCCTTGCTTAAGGATGCTCTACACTGTTTAAAAACAACGACGCATGTGGGCCGGCAATGGCTAAGCAAATGAGCAGGAAATTGTGCAAGAAGCCGCCACTCTCCCAGGGCTGGGGACCTGCTCACAGCGCAGCAGTGAGACCAGCAGCCTGCAGGTCTGAACACCAGGGTATGAATAAAATCCAAGGATTTCCAAAAGGGTTTGGTTTCTTTCTTATATTTCATTATTTATTTAATAAATGTTCAAACATAGACTACACATCCCTCTGGCCACGATTTTCCATAGATTAGCTTTTAATTTTCAGCCAGGGCTCTTACCTACTGCAGGTCTTAATATTGAAAGTAAACAGTGATTCTGATTGGAATGAAATGTTATGGCAATATTTCATCCTGGGGTCACTTTCTGCAGATGTTTTCATTTTATTTTCTGTTTACTCAACCTTGCAGGGAAGCCAATATTAGAAACATACAGGATATAATTCAAGACTTTTCTTTTGACTGCAGAAACCATTTAAAAAGGTATCAAATTACAGTGAAGTATATGTTTATGCAGCAAAATTGCATAGCCAATTTATGCAGAATAAAAGGAAATCATTAGTTTATATGTTTTATGAGTAACATGTATAACAACTGTCATTTTTTTCATTAAAATGACAACATAAATTATGTATATATGTATATGTATATATAATGGCAAGGGAATTTAATGTTAACGACTAAATCTGGACTTATTTTAAAGTCTAGGAAAACTAAATTTCCACCATTCATGGAGTAATCTCATTTACTATGATGCATGTTGTTGGCAGATTTATTAACATTTAAATTGTCTCATATGATATTGATTCATATTATAATATTTCTTCAAATTCCAAAACACAAATTCTATAAAAAATAATGTATTAAAAGAGTACAAAGTCCAAAATCCAGTATCCCACACCGATGTGCTAAAATGCAGAAGAAAAAAGAAATTGCATTTAGTGACTATATAGATTTTGGTTTAATTTATAAACTATGGAAACTTTTATATGATTTTGTGGAAATGCTTCTAAATAGTTTAATGCCACTAGAATCTTTAAAATGATCTTTTCACTTGTCATTTGCCTGAAATGTTTATGTAACCCCTAATATCTGTAATAAGGAAAAACTGCACATCTTGATGTGGGGAGGAGAGCAGAGGAAGAGGGAGAGCGAATGGGAGTGAATGTGTGAGTCCATTTAGAAAACAGGAAGAAAATACACTCCTCAGGAGGATCAGTGCTTCCGAGTGGAAAAAAAATCAATGTAAATCTATTTTTATGTTATTATGGATTGCATTTCAATATAGGTGTACAGCTGATATAATTTTATGATAATCTAGATAAAAAGACATTTACTTTTGCTCAGAGAATACCGAAACCAAATATTTCTTCTCTATGTACTGCCCACAAAGGATCACCAACGCAGGGCGCACTCAATTTTCGGTGAAACACGTCCCTCGTCTGTTTGAAAAGGTGCGAATGTTTGGACGCTGCACTCAACCTTATCACTATTTAAAGCAAAACAAGACTAATGTGTTTCTTTTCTGTGACTAGCTATAAATATCTGCATTTACATTCCCGTGTCTTCTCAAAATGTACAACCAAGAAGATAACACACAATTTATATTGACTTTTTAAGGATTGCTCATTATTAAACCCACTATTCAACCACTTTAGAAAGATGTAGTTTCATAAATGTGTTTAAAATGATATGTCCTGGCTGGTGTGACTCAGTGAATTGAGCATGGGCCTGCCAAACAAAGGGTTACAAGTTCGATTCCCATTCAGGCCACATGCCTGGGCTGTGGGCCAGGTCCCCAGTAGGGGGTGTGTAAGAAGCAACCACACATTGATGTTTCTCTCCCTCTCTTTCTCCCTTCCCCTCCCTAAAAAATAAACAGATAAAGTCTTTACAAAATAAAATAATATAAAAGGAAGTCCATTTTAGAATTCTCTGTGTATAAGAAACACAAATAGTGAGGTTTTTTAAAATGTCTTTTTAACAGAATGATTTGCTTTTACCCTTTGTTTAACAGACATTTAGGTAAATTTTATTTTGGAATTCAAATAACTTTTCCTTCTTAATAAAAACATAAAATACTCAAAGTCATTAAAGAACATGGGGGAATTAAAATGGACCTTCTAAAATCTTCCTTTAAGTTTATTAACTGTTTCTCTACAAGTTTAGATTATCTCTGCACTATTTCAAACCTCATTTCACTCACTTCCTATTTAACAACATCTATCATTGTTTTCTAAGCATTGTTATAGCATTATGATTAAATTTACCATTTTAAGTGCTATTTTCTCTTTTTCAACAGAAGCTCTCAAAGACATACAGGAAGCTAAGCCATTCATCAAGAGCTTACACCTGTGGCACAATCCTACCCGATGCTCTAGTTCAGGTAGGTGCAGAGATGTGCCCATCGTGTCTCTCTCCATTTGCCAACGCTGCACAGGGAGGGTTACAGTGTATCTTTGTGAAGATTTCTCTTAGGAGCTTTTAAAGAAGTGTGAGCATAGGCAGAAATGCAGACAGCTATGATGTCTGCATTCCTATATGTGGCAAGATTCTTTCTAGCACACCTATTAGTGGGAGCTAAACAGTTTGAACGTGGAAGGGAAGGGGTACGCATGGATGTATCGTTCAACAGTCAATGGAATGCGAGCTCATTAAATAGAACACATTTCACACAGCATCTTGAGTGGCCGAGAGTTCTGAAAAGTTGATGCTTACATTTTTGCAGCAGAACTCTCTTAGCTAAAAAAGAAATAATTACCTCTAAACGTGCAATGCTTTGACTCTGCTTCACATAGCCTATTAAAATGCAGGCAGACTTTGAATTCAAACTCCATGCAATACAATGATCTGATTTACAGGAGAAATCTGACTGATGAGGTACCACAGTTACAAGTGATGGTAGCTTTGAAGAAGCACACATTTCCTCCGAAGCGTCCATGTTACTGCAGAGGCTACGGTACCAACATTCCTACTCAAACTCGGGGAAAGGATGCACTTGTTCAAAGGCGGCCCTAGGGGAAGCAAATTGGGTTCTTGCCTAGGGCACACATGTTCTGGAGAAGGGATGGGATTCACAGCACTTAGAACAGGTGTTGCTATCTGTTTCATCTAAGCACCTGCGGCGGTCTTTGCGCAGCTTCCAGGAAGCTGCAAGACGTCTTGTTTAGAAGCTGCATCAGGACATCCCGGTGCAAGCTGGATGTGGGAAGCCTCGGGGCAGCCTTCAAGGGGAGTGAAGGTTACTGTGACTAAGTGAAGGAAACGAGACCGAAAAGCTGCCGGCACCTTAGAAAGAACAAGGTGATTCTCAGCCGTTCCAGACACAAAATTTCAGGGGAAGTGGTCGCCCCGGCCTAGGTTTAAATAGCTGTCGAGCCTAAGCTGGTTTTGTCTCCCACAGTTGTTTGTATTTATCTTGCAGTTACGGTATGGCAAAGTTCATCTCTAAACTGCACTCTGACTTAAATATTCACGGTTTTAGGATCCCGCTTCCATGTAATCCAGTTCAGAGTCAGCGCCAACCCAAGTATTTTACTGATTACTGTTATTGAGTGTAGCCCTACAAGAGAGAAAAGGGAAGTAGATGCCATCTTTGAAAACTGGAAGAACTACTATGTAAATTAATTTCATTGTTTAGTATTCCAAATCGAATACAAAAGGTATGAAACAGAGAAAAACATGCAATGCTAAAAGTCACCGTGAGATACGGCATCATAGGGAAAAATCTAATGACCACATAAATAAAAACACAAAGAGAGCGTACTGGTAAATAATCCACTCAGTGGTTGACATTGGAATTTTAGTTCTATAGTGCCAGTTTAAGAGGTTCAAAGTCCCACACATGCACACATACATGTACACACATGTGCATACACATACACATACAGGATTCGGTACCTGACTCCCCATCCCATCACTCAGAGACGAGGCTTTGCAGGAGAAAACCCTCTGCATGCTCATGCAGAGCTGAGGGGCTTGTCAAGTTGTCTTGAAGAAATCTTGAAACTACCCATCCACATGCCCCAGAAAGGCACATGAGTCTCTCTCTGTAAAATAGGTGTAGAAACGTGCTGGGGTCGACAGCTTGGGGCTGCCAGCCCCAGGAACGCCATCTCTCCTGGAGCTAAGCACGCATTCTTGTGCTTCACGGAGAAAATGAGAGAGAGGGATGAAAGAGGGACCACTCCACCCGCTCCATGAGGAATGGGTTCTTTCAGGGTTCTAGGGAGAGTTAAACTTCACCACGATTCTTTTATTATTATTACTTTATTACTGTTTCTTTGGTAAATTAAGAATATGGAGTCAACCCCTTGTCTTTCTGTTCCCTCTACCACACCCACCCCATAAATTCCCCTACCTAATGATTATTATGGTTTAATAGAAGGAAAAGGCTTTGCCATTATAAAGTAATCCAGGTAAAACAACTTTTGGAAGGTATATAATTTTTGACATGGGGGGAAAAAGTGGGTAAGGTGTTAAAAATATAAATAATTAGCCTCCTAGATTACTGAAATAGAAATGCATACATCTGATTCATTCATGAAAATTCTAAGAAAGTAATTTACTCTTCACCAATTTCGTCAGGCAGGGCAACCTGAACTTTGACAAACACCAATGGCCCCAAGCGCTAAACTATGACCTTCTGATGCAAGTTACTTTTGTGAGGCATCAGTTATAATG
The DNA here is from genome assembly GCA_004024845.1 of Tonatia bakeri. Taxonomy (NCBI): domain Eukaryota; kingdom Metazoa; phylum Chordata; class Mammalia; order Chiroptera; family Phyllostomidae; genus Tonatia; species Tonatia bakeri. Next base: position 35,816 of record PVIA01001206.1, read on the forward strand.
AAACACCAGCAACAACAGGAATAGTCGCTGGGATTTCAATATTCTTAAACCTGGGAGTGAGGCAGAAAACAGGCATCTCTTTCTTTTTTTTTAAATATTTTATTTATTCATTTTTAGAGAGAAAAGGAAGGGAGAAAGAGAGAGAGAGGGAAACGTCATTGTGCGGTTGCTGGGGGCTGTGGCCTGCAACCCAGGCATGTGCCCTGACTGGGAATCGAACCTGCGATGCTTTGGTTCACAGCCCGCACTCAAGCCACTGAGCTACGCCAGTCAGGGCAGGCATCTCCTTCTTAAAAGTATAAGCAGAATTTACGTAAAGAATGCGAAAAACCTGAATATTTTTGGCAGCACTGGGTTCAACTTGCGAGTGCATTGAAAAAAAGAATTTCTTAATTAAAATATGTTTATGAGAATGTTAAATAAAGTCATATCAAATGAGATTCAACCAATATTTTATAGTAGATGTCTAAATGGAGATACGTAGAAACATGTTTACACATACTACAAAGTGTGGGTTGCAAATGTTAACCAATTACAGTGCCAGGCACAGCAAATACCAACATTATTTTATAAATTAGCAAAATACCCCGGGGGAGAAATAGATGCAATCAACATCTGAGAATGAGCGAGACAGAAGGAGGAGGGGGGAGGAAGAAAGAGAAGATGTGAAGTTAGGCATGTGTGTGCACACACTCCTGTGCCCCAGTGACTAGGGTGCCTTCAGTGACGAGGGAGAACTAAACCCTCAGTAAAGGCAGAGGCATGCTACCAGAATTAATGGATAGTAATAAAGCATAATCTGTGAAAAGACAGCTGCCTAATATAAACTAATGGAATCAAGTATTCTTTGGTGGCTTTCTGAATGTGCTTGTGAGATATTAGTCAGTGTAAGTGAGCACATATCTTTCTTGTATTAGAACAATGAGGAAGCTACAGGAAGACTTTCCACTGTACATATTCACCACACAATTCTACGTCCTCTGCTCCTGCTCCGTTTTAATAAAATAGCAGAATGACTAACAACTGTGGAATTGATTTAAAAAACATATCTATATGTGTATGCATACTTATGGTGATCACTGCTAAATTGGACTGATCAAAACATTTAGAGAGAAAATATAAATATAGAAAGATAATTTTGAGAAACCCAATTCATGTCCCTGCGTGCAAAATAAATTAGCCATGATTCAAAATATTGATTTCCTATGGCCATCTTAATATATAGACCAGTGGTCTTAAGATCCATTCAGCTAAAGTGATTACTCCCAATTGGGAGTCTGGTAAAAATAAGATGATTATGTATAGATGCTTCTGGGCATCTGGCTTGGTGATTATCAAAAGAGCTCATCACTTAATGGTTTTCGTTAGCCTGTGTTCAGTCCCCAGGAGCTGCATTTGCTCTTGAACATCAAAGAGGAGCCAGCCTGTTCCTCACTTTGGGGTGACGGTCAGGATGAGAGACTCACAGGCTGACTGGCCCAGCATGATACAAACAGCGATCAGACAAAACACTCAGATCCCCGTTTCTTGCCACTTGATGATGTTTTATAATGAAAATGGTAACAAACAGTATTGACTTCATGCAAATTCAAAGTTCCCTTATTGTGTTCTGCAACTATTATACATATGACAACAGGTTTGAATCAGATCTACCTATTACATTGAAGCACGGAACAAAATATCATTTGTGTCCTCACTCCTCACAAAGTAAAAGGATGCATGATGACGATTTTGAGTCTTTTTATTTCATATAAAAATGATGTGAGCCATATTCTTAATCTCTAGAGAATTCTTCAGCTGATGTGCCATCGTTCCTCTTAATGTTTCATTATCATAGAAAATCAAATCAAAATTTTAAGAAAAGTACAGTGGGGCAGTTTATTTAACGTCTTAGAGACTTATTAGGCATTCATAAATGTTTAATAAATGAATGGACGGTTAATGGTGGTTGAACAAGTAAAACTATGCCAACTATAGTTTGCAGAGCAAACATGCACCTTCAAAATATATATCTATATGTATATAGATATATATATTAAATAATCTGTTTAGTAAAAGTTTCTTTTGCACAAAGTCATGTATTTAAACAACATGTTTTGCTGAAATACTTCATTGGTTTGGAATAATTCTGCACTTAAGATACTATCTGTGCTATCTACATGCAGGAACCATTTTTAAGAAAACTACCATCTCTCTTCCCCAACTGCTCCATGTTCCCTGACTGACACACACAGCCTGTGGACGTCCACATGGCACCTTTACAAAGTGCGTTTTTTATTGTACTGCAGTCTTGTTTGCCTTATACTTCTTCCCTTATAAAGACAAAATTCTCACAGTGGCATTAAAGAGCTCCCCCACCATGGGACTCACAGCTTCTGGTTGTGATCTGCAAGGACCTTCAGCTCCAGGAGGTCCTTGCTGGTGACTGCTGAGCCTCAAACAGAACCTTGCTTACTTTCCCCTCCAGTGGTTAACTTATGCTCCTCTTCACACAAGACAGGTGGGTCGTGTCCCCCCATTTCTCCCTTTATGTAAGGACTGGCTGCCCAGCTGTGGCCAGTGTGGTGAACGCACAGCCTCCAGGTCTCTGCAACTTCAGGACCAGCCTGTGATGCATGCAGCCACTGAGCCCAAGGTTAGGTCTTCCTACACCTGATGGCTGCTGCAGGAAGGGTCGAAAGATCCATTTCAGCCTGACTCAGGTCTTCTCAGGAAGAAGACTGGCTCTGGACTTCCTGCTGCCTGGGCTGAGGCTTCACTAGGCCACGGCACAGTTTAACTTCTCCCTCTGCGCAGGCCTGCTTGCCCCGCCTTCCCCTCACAGCACTCATTCCTAGCACACGTCTGGAATCCCAAAGTCCATCTCAGCCTCAGCTTCCAGAGAACACAACTGTCGACCAATCATCTTCCTCCTGTTCTCTGGTGCCGACACCGTCCATCTTTTCATGGCCAACTCATGTCCTCCAGGCCTCACTTGACCGTTAAAGCCCACGTTGAACGGATCCTACTCTGCTTTTCTAAGCACTTGCTACATTAGCAATTCATTCTGAGAAACGTACCCTCTTATTCATATACAACATGCATGTGTATCTTTTCCTTACTAATTGAAGCTATTCAATTAACCTCTAAAGTCAGGGGTCATCTCATCCTTTTTTCTTCTATTGGTGGTGGGTAATGCACTTATTAGGAAGAACTACTTAATATTTACGGAATGGAAAGTAACACGTTTTAGGTAATGCATATGCTATTTTTTTCATGTTTCTGTAAGTCATATTTAACATAATTTGGTTAATCTTAATTTGAAAAAGAAGTGACTCCCTATGCATATTTTCCAATATATATAATTTGAGTAATGCGCACTTTTCTGAATAGTCTGTAAAGGAGAAGATCTAGAGTTTAGAAGCATGCTTAACATTCTTGGTTCAATATCTACATATAAATTGAGGTAAAATTTAAAAATCCCACAGGTAGGAGTGAGATGGAACACCGATTACTGTAACACCAGCACTAGGTAATGCTGCAAAGTGAAGCCCCAGCAAGGCACTAACCAACACGTCAATGTATCTAAATCATATTTGATGGGATCACCTCTGCTTGGTTGTGCTGAAGCAAGTCGAATTTTGGGCTTCACTCAAAGTAGAGGATGACTCAAGTGACTAGTGACGATGTTTAGGATGGTTAGTATCACAAGTAACAGTCACCCCCTCGAGAAGATGGCAGGGGTTGCTAATTATTTCTAACAGAAACAAGCTCGGTTGTTTTTTCCCCCCTTTTCTTTTTCAGTGAAAACCTGTGAAGATTAGGGACAATCTTTATTTAGATGTTTGGTTCTTACTCAATTCTTCCAAAGCTTTAACTTAAACCCAGATATTGTGATGCAAGTTGGCAAAACAGATTTAAATAAAAAAAAGAAATAGTTTTCAAGAACCCTGGCTTCTACATATACACATGATATTACATTTAAAATATCCTAAAAACAATATAAATGTGTATTCCCAGAAGTGAAAACCTATGTCAGCTTCCTACATGTGTTTTTCTGTTGATTAGACCAGAAATATTCTCCAGCTGTGAGACGTTTCTTTTATTTTTTTCAGAGTTCCAATATACACATGAATATTTTGTCCTTGAAACTCTGAATAACTCTACCTCTGGTTGCATGTTGTTGAGGAAATATTGTTGTTTTTCTCTCACTAAACTGTATTTAGTTTTCTTTACTGCTACTTAGAATACTGTAGTGTTTGTTTCAAATCTTCCTCCTTTCAAGAGTAATAAACTAATATACCATTTAATCCTTGCATAAATTTTTTGCACAATAAATTTGAGTTTCACCTGAAATATAGACTTTGCAGATAACCCATGTGCCCATGTCTTTCTATATAATACTTTAAGACAAGATAAGCTTAAAAATGTGCTCAATGGGATAACTGACTAGCTGATGGCCTTTCAACAGGAGAATCGAATTTGTGTTGGCCATCGCTTAGGGGCACAGAAAATAAGAGCTTGGATTGGAATCTAAAAACTGTGGTGGAAAGCACACGTCACAAAATCTCCTGAGCACAGAGAAGAAAGATTTCTTTGTTTCCCCATGACACTTTGTCTCGGGGAAAGGAGCACAAGTCTAGAAACAGGCTAAAAAAATAAGTATGTTTGCTATATTATTCTATGTAGAGGACTCTCAAAAGATGGATAGTTTTTGTTATCTTCACAAACAGTATACCATGTTTTCTTAAATACTCTAGCGGGCCTTGTAGTCCAAGGAAAGAGGAATTTCCCCAGAGATAAGAGCAAGCACACTCTTTGAAAGTAATCCCAGGTATGAGGATTAGAAAGATAACTTGAAGCTTCATTTCTTTTATCTTATCACATCTTTGCTCCCTTACAGAAGTCTAAGTGATAAGTTCTGTTTAAAAGAACATCGCCTTGGAGTTGCACAAACTGAAGCAAAATCTCTTCTCCACTTGTTGTGGGCAATAGGGAGACTGTCCCTACTCACCTAACTCCGCGGAAGTTAATGTAATGCAGCTGACTGAAGTGTCCCATCTTTTGCCTATCTGAAGTGGTACTTCCCGTGCCTTATCAGAGCAATACGCTCTTTGGTATAAATTGCACCAGGAAAGATATTCCATTCAACAGTAATTGTTTCAATACAGAAGATGTTTAGCATCAAGGTACAAGAGAGTGGCTTGAAAAAAAGCATCTCCCTTTCATGCTCAGCAGTCCCTTTCCCAGGGGCAGCAGCCACGAGGTGTCTCGGAATGAGTTCCGAGGTGAATGGGAGAAGACAGGCTAAAAGCAGAGCTCCGAATCTGCCCAGGGAGCTGGGGAGATTCTGAGCCTCACACTCCAAGGAAGTGCTGGCACTACAGTTCGTTTTCTGTTTTTTATTTTTGGTGCTTGAATACAGTCATCTACCTGTGGATCAAAACGGGGCTCAGTAATAAATCTGACCAAAATTAACCTCACCCGGTGATCTGATCATACAAATCCTAACTGGGCAGGTCATAGTGGGTGGTCACACACTAGTCCTAAAAAAATAATTGTCTTCTGCAAGCGCTATGTACTGTTTTTGATTATGTAGGTTAACAGACCTTTAAAAGGCTTCTTTTTAAGATCCCTCTGGAAGTATAGGCCCCCTCAAGGGAGCATCTGCACCTTGTTTTCTGCTGTCCTCATGTCATCTTTCTTAAGTCCCCTCCTTCATTCCAAATGTATAAAAGAAATTACAAAGCTATCATTCTTCACAGGATATGAAATCTTGCTTCCCAATGTCATTGGTTTGGCTCCAATAAATTCTTATGAAAATTCTCTACGGGTACCGAACGGGGATCGAACACACAGTCAATGTGCCCTGACTGGGAATCAAACCCACAGCCTTTTGGTGGATGGGATGATACTCCAACCAACTCAGCCACCCAGCCAGGGCCAGACATTTCTTTCTTTTTAAGATTTTACTTATTTTTAGAGAGAGGGAAAGAAAAAGGGAGAGAGGGAGAGAAACATCAATGTGTGGTTACCCCTCAGGCATCCCCTATTGGGGACTGGGCCTGCAACCCAGGCATGTGCTCTGGCTGGGAATCGAACTGGCAACCCTTTGCTTTGCGGTCTGGTGCTCAATCCACTGAGCCACACCAGCCAAGGCAGAGCTAGACATTCCTTATGTTGATAGAACTAGTGAAATTTATTAATGTTGTTAAAATAAACAAACAAGGTATGATGAGACCATGGAGTGAATTATGAATTGCACAATGAATATTTTAACAACACAAAAGAAAGAAATGAAAAGAGTAGAGGGATATGGAATAAAAGAAGATTTTTTGGAGATACACAAGAATTTTGGTGAACAGAATTGGATATAGGTCAACTGTCTCCTAAGGGATTTGAAACATTCTTTTGTCAAGTTTAATACACTAAAAAAAAAGTAGCATACAGTATAACATTATTAATTTAGACAACACACATTTTAATATTTTGATCATTTTATAACATGTAGTCTAAAGTAAACGTGTTAACTGCCTGTGAGTGAAAGAGCTTGAACAGTGAACGAGATTTTAAGAATTGTATAAAAGGAAGAGAAATTTCAAATGTCAAGTACTAGGGAAACTTGATGTAATTCTATTACCTAGAGATAGGAAATGAATCTCATTTGTCTTGGACACCATTTGGAGCGTTTAATTACCAAGTCACCCAAAGAGCCTTGCACTACAATGACCTTACTCATAAGGTAGTTCCATGGCATGGACTCAAAGACACTATTAGGGCAAGACTCATAACATATCCATTTCCTTTGATGACCTATGAGGAGTTTAAAAATCAGCATTTCTTTGAAACTCTTCCATAATTCAGATTTTATCAATGTGGGCTAACCCTGTGGTCAATTAAATCTGAGGTAGTGCAGTTTTTATGCCTCTTGAATATAGTGGACTTGAAAGCAAATATGATTTTGTGAGATGTTAATGACACAAGGAATTTTACCAGCGATACTTAGCGCAGCACAAAGGCACCTGAAGCTCGATCTGTTTGCACAGCAGCAGGACGGATCTAAGGAAAATTCCAACCATAACTCTTAGTCAAACACATTAATACGGGCCATTTACATAGCAGAATGCTCAAGAGACCTAAAAATTCTGTAAAGTTACATTTAGAATTTTTCTCCAACATGTCCTTCTGTGTATAAATGCCAAGTCAGAAGCGTGGATTTAACACCATAATAAAGGGCACTGATGTGTTACAATCTGTAGAGCCTAATTTATAACCAAACCAAAGGTTTGCTCTTTCCCCAAACGCGGAACACCAATGCAAAAAAGTGAAACTTCATTGTTTCAAAATTATTAGAACCATACATTTATTTGCAAGCGTCAAAATATTCTCAAAAAGTCCAAAGCGCCTAAATATTTTATTTAGTTTAGAACCAACAGACGAAAGCAAGTGCCAGAAAGTACCATGTGGCCAAGTGGATTACAAGGGACCTAGCATGTGCTCTTATCCAGGCAAAATACGACTCCATCCCTTAAAAAGAAGGAGGCATCTATTCCTCTCATCTGTAGCTTATGGCCACTGTCCTTCCAACTAAGGCTATGTTATTTTGTTTCCTGGTTTTCTTTCCCTTCCACAACTTTATATAATCAGAAAATAAGATTGTTTACTAAAATCTGAGTGATTCCTTTATTAAAAACAAGATAATTTTTTGTACAAAACTTGAATGGTGTTATACATAATTAAGCATTTGATGAATGTGACTTGCATGATAGAGTTATTAGGGTATCACAATTTAATCATTTTTGCCTTAAATTATAGCTTATTATAAATATTACTTAGCCTTTGGTAATCTGATGTTGTCATGCTTATAGATGCTATGCTATAAAGATTTTTATAAGTTTCAATCAATATACAGAATTGAAGTAACTGAATTGTTACTGTTATGGTTTAAGTGTCATACATATAGTCATTTGGTTCTGTTCTATGAGTTCAAATTGGAAAGAATTGAGAAAATTCTATTTAAAAAAGAATACCTTCCTCCATAAATTTAAAAATCATATTGTATTATATCAAGTATAATTTTATATGTTCAGTAGTATAAATTGGGAAATATAAAACATATTACATTATGAAAATGTTAGAAAAGCTTCAGTCTAAAATTTCAGTATAATATAAATCCTTTTTTCTTAGGCATTTTTTTTTTTTTTTTGGTAGAGAGTATAAACTTCTAAGGTCAGCATTGCATTGCATTTAAGAAAAAAGCAGAAAAACAGGTTGGTTGATTCTTACATCAAGCATGTATTTTTCATTATATACTTTTCTTATTTAAAAAAAAAGTGTTCTAACTCCCTTGTGATTACCTTCTGTTTAAAGGAAATCCCCTGACAGTTGCAGACAAGACTTAAATATCAGAGTCAGTTTCTGCTTCTTTCCGAGGTGTGGAGAGGTAGGGCGAGGAGAGAACTGGAGCTTCTAAAGGACCCAGAGCATGAAAGGAAGTCACCTTGGTAGAGGATAGAGCAGTGTTTTTGCCTCAGGGATTGGAGCTTTATGGAATATTCCTGTTTTAAATGGACACTATAAACTCTGCCATCATTACCTATGGGTGAATACTAGAAGAATGTCCCCCAGATATGTCACAGAGATGACAAGATTGTGGATTGCTTTCTTTGCTCCTACAAAATAGGGAAGAGAAAAATGCACATTTTTACTGATTCAAATACTCAGCTGGAAACTTGGGTCTTAAAGGGGTCAAGTAAAGGAGAACTTTCAGTAATAAACATATTCCTGCCGGCTTTATCATTCTGTATGCACGCTATCACAATGGGAGATGAGAATATGTCCACGGAATTTTCTTAAAAAGTACGTGAAAAAGACACGTGGATACTTATCTTCTAGGCTCAAGTCAGTGTTCAGATTACCCGCAAATTAAAACTCTATTTTATATGCCAATTTCACCATTAAATAAATAATGCTAATTGTTAAAAGACTGGGCTTTTTTGAGAATTTTGTAACTTATTTCATATATAATTTCACAACTTTTCAAAACCTCCTCCGATGTTGGATATAATCATCACTTTTATAATGTGATAAGAAAGAGAACTTGGAATTATATATTAATTGCCCCTCATTTGGTACCTTTAATTGTATAATTGAGCAAGTCATGCAGAATTTTTTCCACTCTGTTTCTCCTGAGGTACTGAAGAGCTTTATATTTTTTTCCTATATTAGAGCCAAGATTTCCTTGTTAGAACTTCTCCCCTCTTCTCATCGTCCCCTCCCTCCTTCCACCAAACCCTACCTTACTCAAGTTGGTGCTGCATTTTTAGCATAGCCTGTATGCTGAAGATAGGGTAATGAACTGCAGCTTCCTCCGAAGAACCTACAGGAGACAGCGTGAAAGGCACAGACAGAGAGAGCACAGGTGCAGGGGAAAAACCCTCATGGGAGAGCTTCGACAAAGAGGTTCTTAGAGTTGTGAAGAGCCAAAGAAGGGGTGAGTGTTTTTTGTTTGTTTGTATTAAGGATTTATTAGAAACAATAATGCAGTAAAGATTTTAACAACCGATTGAGTTTAGCATGAGTTCCCCTTCTTTGGCAAGTAAGTAGGTGTTTATGGAGGGAAGAGCTTCTCCAGGCTTGGAAAGGCTTGGATGTGAGAGAGAAAAAAAATGTGTTCATGGATTTCAAATTGTTTCTTTTGGTTGAATCCAAAGGAGCGCAATGGAGGAACGGCATAGGGCCGGTGAGGCTGGAGTCAGAGCAAGGGGGAGAGAACACGCTGTCACAGAAGCCGGGGTGTGGGGTGAGGCCTGTTTCTAAAGTGGCAGAGCGGGTTCCAGAGTATGTGACTTGAGGGATAGAAATGGCTGGTGGTGACCTATGGCACATGCAGCGTGGGGAGGTCCAGGGTGACCCTCAGGTTGCTGCCAAGGGCAGCGGATGAATGAAGAGCGGCCCCTTTCTCTGTGTGGTAAGCTGGAGGGAATGGAAGGGTTGGGCAGGGAAGGTTTGGGCCAAACAGTCTCCCACTGCTGAGCTCTTCGTTCTTTTTCACAGTCTTTAGAGTGGGGAGAGTCCCACCATCTCTCGTACACGGCCTGTTGCTTCCACCCTTCGCTGCGTGTGAAAGTGAAATCTGGAGAGAGTGGGCAGATGTGGTGTGCTCCATCCTTAGCCACTTCTACTCCCAGGGCCTTCCACGCCTCCGCCTGAACCTTGGAAACGGAGACCAGAGCCTGGCCTGCAGCCCGTGTACCCACTGACACGTGCTGGACAGACCTCGGTCCGATCGATGGCGTTGGGTGAGCACTATTTAAACCCGGTTCCGTAATACTGAAGAAAAATAAACATAGATGTTTAACCAGTTAACACAGAATGTTGTTACGAACATCAGATCTGTATTCATTCCTCTGCGTTCTGCCAATCATGTTCTACCTTACAGTCAATGACTCAAATAGTTGAAACTAAATGTAGAGATCATTCCTGCATGTTGAAAGCTCCCCTTCAAGCTCTTTGATCTTCACCCAGCTTTCTGCCAAAGAATTGGAGCCTTTGTCAGCATCCGTTAAAACACAGACCTGTCCCAGTTTCTGATGGTTCTTTGATTCATAGCTGTCCCTTTATTTATTTATTTATTTATTTACTTTTGTAGAAAGGATCCAGAGATTTTTCTCATAATTATGTATTAATATACACACTATTATCTAAGGTTTAATGTAAATTGGATTTTGTTTCCTATGTTAAAACATTGAGGAGAACAAAAAACCTTCCTTGGTCAAAATTTAATAGTATATGTCATTACTGTTTCAAAATTCTCCAATTCCATTTGTATATGACAAAAGCCAATTGGAGAATTTCCTAATATTGTCATAAATATTTTAGTGCAGATTTTATTGTTTGTCATTTTTCATCATGATTAGTGATTAGTACAGCAACAACCCAACTAGACACAAAAATTCCACAATTTATTATCGTTGATCTGACAGGGTTTCTTACTTTATACCAGTCTATTCAGTGGATGAGAAAATTAAATGAGGAAAAATGTACACAAGTGTAAAATCGATATGGCAATACCTTGTCAGAAGTATACAGTTTCTGCTTTGAAAAACAAATATTACATTGAAAAAAATTAAATATCTGAGAATTTGTTGAATAATAAAATATTCTGGCATGAGTACAAATATATCTGAAGTGTTCTTTTTGAATTTTATTTCTGCCAAATGCCTGTATTATATCAACAATAGAACACTATTTTTTTTAAATTAGAGCTAATTAAAATACTTTAAAAGAATACTATAGGGCAGCACTGCTTGCTACTCAGCATAGATGCTCAAGCAACTAAAAAAGCAACTTAATGAGTCTGTTAACAAGATTTCACAGATTATTCTTCCGTTCGCATAATATTACTGTTCATAGAAGTCATTTTAATGCTCCTGTTGCCAAGTATTATTTTTCCATTTAATGTTTGTATATGTAATTCCCTTTTCCGAAGACTAAAAATACATACATACATACATACATATATATGTGTGTGTGTGTGTGTGTATATATATATATATATATATATACACACTTTACAGAGTTGCTTCTTGACTTATGATATGGTTACTTTCCGATAAACTCATCATAACTCCAAAACGCATTTAATACAGCTGACCCACCCATCATCAGCGCTAGCCTCGCCTACCTCCAACGTGCTCAGAATACAGTTCCCTAAAACACGGGCAGCACACTACGCTGCGAGCGTCACGTGTTTACGGTCCTGATCATGTGACCCCTGGGGGCTTCCGCTCGGCTGCTGCTGGTGAGAATCACAGAGCGTGTCACTCGTCAACCTCCCAAAGTCCGCGTACGGTTTCTACTGAATGTGTACAGGTCCAGGAAGTCCACGGCTGCCTGGATTTGCCCATCATTTAAACAGGTGAACTCCAGCCTTTACCCTGACGCCGATGGACCAGAGGAAAGCTACGGGACTCCCTTACTGTGTACTTTCTTAACACGGGCAGCCTGAGTGGCTTCATTTGCGTGTGTTTGTATGGGCTCGCCCATCCTATAAAGCACTTACACCTAAATGTTCTATCCTTTCAGATTTCAGTCGAATGCGGTGCTGCCACAATGTATGTGCATATAATGTGAGCTTCTCCACTTGTCTCCCTGTTTGAAATGACACGTTCAGGTGATGGTGGGTCTCCAGGACGACCTGGTAAGTCTAGTACTATGGACACTGTCCCAGAAAGCAAGCCCCCTCCTTTCAATGATATGGCCACGGAAAAATCAAAGAAAATACCCTCATGCATCCTATATGCTTTTCAGGGCCTCCCTGCTTTCTTTGTGTGATAAGGAGCAAGCCTGCTTACAGAGAGAGGGGGTGAGAGCTCCGAGGAAAAGAGAAGCATTGGAGGCTATTGAGTTTACTGGTGACAACGTGGCAGGTGAGCAAAGGGACACTGACGGGTAAGTTTCAGGCCTCGGAATCCGTTTACATCAGATCTTTTCAAGGGTCTTGGTCAGCACTAAACGTTCTGTGAGAAATAAATTTCTCTTCAACGTCATCACACGGTGTAAGAAGAACCTATAACACTGGCAGAGTTTTAGGGTTTCCCCAATAAGCAAGGCGCCCTGCTCACATTAGGCACTCCGTGTGGGTTGAGTCACACTGAGCAGCACACATGGACAAAATCTGTGAAGAGCAAACTTCACTCAGGTTCCAGAATTATAAAGTGAGGAGTCTCCATTATCATTTTTGCTTGGATTTATTTTTGAAGATATATAAATTTACACTTTTTTGAGAGTGCAATATACAAAGTGTATATTATGTGTATGAGTGTAAACTCTTGTTTCATTTAAGTCACTTGGTTTAATTACTTCCTTTAAATCTTTACAATAACTTCTTCAACAAAATAATTCTGTGGCAACAAAGTAATTCTGTGGTTTTAGCCATTTGGGGATCTAAAATTGGGGGTTATGTAATATGACACAGCATACGTAATGGTATAATACATTACAGTGAACCTACCTGAGTAGTAATTCTTTTCATTTATGCAGACGCTGTCAAACTCACAAATTATGCACCAAACAGTTTTACTTTCTGTCCTTACTGAACTGAATAAGAAAATAAACGAATAGTTTTTCCTTCTCTATTTGCCAGTTAAAACAAGCAAAATTGTGTTTTAAAAATAAGAATTGTTAATATATTGGGATGAAGTTTAAATGTTTAAAGTATTCAAATTGCTCAGGGTAATGCTTTTAATTAGAAAATATATAAAAACAAAATAATATTCTTGATAACCAGCAAAAATATAATAGCAGTCCCTCCAAGGACTAGGTATTTTGAGGTCTCTTCCCCCCCCCAAATGTATGTAACAACCGATATGCTTTATATAAATTAAAAATCAAACAATTCAGGGTAAATTAAAATCAACTTGCCTACGGAATCCCTACCAATAATGTGGAAATGTAAATGCTATATTGATTTAACATGCACAACATGAATATACTTCAGAGTTAAATAAAATAATTGCCCCTGCTTTAAGTGACGACACAGAACTCAATGCAGGAAAGCCAGACACATCATAACAAACTGGGGTGACAGTCTTTTGTAATGAAGATCCCCAACGAATTACAACATGCAAGTGATTGACTAGTTTTCCCACATCGATAGCATATCTGACTGTGATATTTTAACAATTATGGAGTATTTATTATTAGATTCCATTTTTGCCTGAAAGAATAGATGGCTACCCAGTCTTGAGCACAGTTAGGGATAGCAGATGAAAGTGGGGTGAAAGGACATGGTATCCGTTCCCAGATTCTCTCTCCACTCCCTCTCCGAGAGCATTTTTATATTGGAGAGTCAAGGACAACAAAAAGAGAACGATGCATTCCAGCCAAATGCTCCAGTCATCGAGCTGAAGTCTAACACTATGGCTATGCAGATGTATAAACAGCCCCCTGAATGACGTATATTATGTTTCACTCTAATCAACTGAGCCTGGAAACTTTAAAATAACACACACCGTTTAATGCTCTATGTGTCTGCGAAAGAACAACAAAGAACACTGCTGGTTCTTGTTTCATTGGGGTTAGAGAGGGGCCCCCTTTTGTCCCGTAATTTCCCTAATTAGTCTCCATCATGTGCTCCCTCGAAGTGAGCAGGCCCACACACTCTCCACTTTATTGCCATGGGAGGCAGACTCGCTCTCACCGAGCTGTATTAGATACTCCGTCTCTCATTTAGAATCCTATTAAGTTCCCCCTTGGCATTTTCTAAATCAATTAGTTTTAGCCTTACCCTTCTTAATATGCTCCTTTTGGAGGCTCCTAATTTTAGTCCCTAACTCTGGTATTTGTAGTTGCCTTCCCCTTTTTCTTTTGGGCAAAGATTTCAATCAATTTTCCCTGCCATGCCGCTCTGCTAGCATCCCACAGAGTCAGAGCTGTGACCTCACCATCTTCACCGTCTGCTAAATATTCAGCCCATATGTCTTTGAGCTTTTCCCTAAACCATTGCTGCCGAAGGAAGTAATTATTACTTTACCATCTCAGCACTCCCTCGTTGCTCTTCAAGGGAAATAATTCCACACCCAAGTGAATCATCGCAGGGTCTGAAACCAGAATCTTGTCAATAGAAGGGCAACTTTGCCCCCCGCCCCCCATCTCTAGCAGGGATAGTAAAAAGCGTCGGGAAAAGGAAAGAGTTTATAGAATAAAATGTGAGTTGTGGAGACCAGCACACTCATTTGTTGCAAAATCAATGTAGATAGTGAGAACACTGTGTGGTTGAAAAGCATTACAGGATGATTAAGTTTCAGCAATGTGAAGTGCATGGGCGTTCCTCATGATTATTAGAGAATTGTTTGCTAAGTAAATTACTTAGATATTTATTTATTTTATGTATTTATGTAGACACATATACAAAGTAAAAGTAAAGTAAGCTTTTAACTCAAAGTATTTTTTTTAAATGACTGGATGGAAATATATAAAAAAGTAGTTTTAATTTTCACCTTTCAGTAAGTATGGTTAGTTATAGGTAAATACAATGTTCAAATTAATACTTTTCAAATACTCAACAATAATGACATATTTATCATCAAAATAAAAAATAAAAATGCTTACATACTGGTTTGTTGTGGTAATTTATGTTTTTTGGGGGATTCATATACTAAAAATTTGGCTATCATGTGGGGCTAATAAAATTGAGTACAATTATTTGCAACTCTATCTACTATTTATCCAGTAAATGCACTACTTTAGGAATATGTATTTCCTTTTTCTGTTAAAATAATGCATTTCCACTCAGGTAAGTATATGGCAATATCACATAATGTGGTATTATCACAGGATTGGAAAAAATGAAAAAAAATGAGAAAAGATAGCATAAAGGAATACATTACAACACATATAATATCAGTAATGAATAAGACCATAGAAATATAATGATTACTACGTAAAAAATTTACAATATGGCATGTAAAAGGTGAAGAAAACAATTCATTATTCAATTTAATTAATTAAATACGAGGTATCCTATTTTTGTAGGAATATGACATTTGAGATGTAGTTTGGAAGAAATGTCATGGAATGTTCTGTGTTCCAGTATTCCAGTAGCCACTAAGATGTCACTGGTATTGGGGGTTGAGCTGGGCAGGTCCCTTGTAATCACCATGCCCTTGGAGCATTCTTACTACAATAAGAAAGCATTCAATGTGATGATAACTAAACCCATTTATTTCAAATTGTTTAGGAAGTTGAATCATAAACCCTGCAGTAAAGGTGGCCCCCAGGTGGTGCTGGGAGTGCATTAAGTATCTTAATTGCCTCTATGGCCACAGTGTTTCCAAGTGTTGCATTCGGGAAGGTCACTTCTACTCAAACTCAATTTTATTACCATTTCATTAGCATCCCGGAAGTCTGCAGAGAGAGCTTTGGGGTCCAATCATGATTTTGGTTTATAGGTTTCACAGATACTGAGAACACAATGATATTAAATATAACATTCTAAAGCTAAAAATTGGGCAGTGAATGTGCTATTTTATCTATTTCAGCTGTTTGGCTGAAACCAAACTTCAACATCCTGTATGAATCTCCTTTGCACCACACCTCCTACCTCCTTTTTTGAGACATTTCTAAGACTTGGCCTAAGTGGAGACAGTTTCAGCTGCAGTGGGCAGCACACCTGGCTTGGTTTGATCAACAGGATTTTTTTTTCAGAATATGTAGTTGTGATTAGTAATTTTCTTTTATTTTTATACTTATTAGTCCCCACCTGTTTTCCTAATTGCCAGCAGGACAAAAAGAATATTGCAAAGGAAAGGATATACTTATTAATCCTCTGAAGACATGAGGGCTCTGATTTATTCTGCAAGTAGTCAGTAGGTGGCAGGAGTGAGCAAGAAGCACCCTTAAGATCAAGGGAAAAAAGAAAAAAAAATTAAAAAGAAGAAAGTAAAGGGCTTGTATCAGACAGAAGGCACTGTATTATTAGCTGGAGAAGGACCCACAAAATTAAAATAAGTTATTTGGTGGGGAAAGAGGAACACATATACCGGGTCTGGCAGAAGTAAGGCCCGTTTGAATGTGGTTGGTAGGGTAATAAATGATACGGGTGTAATAATTTATAGATTTAATTTGAACATTTCACCTAAAATGCCATATGGTGTGCTTGAGTGTGATATTGTTATGTTACAGAAGCACACGCTTATGACTTTGTAATAAAAGATTTTGTGAAAACGGGCGTTATTTATGCCAGACCTTGTATTTCCAGATTGTTTTATAAGAAAATGAGTGGACGAGTCTGTATCAGCCACTGGGGTTAGAAAGGAAGCCATCCTAGGCAGAACTGGGATGTGTAAGAGAGCAAATTTGTTCTCCAAAATAAAGCAGAAGAATGTTGAGCTTCCAAATGTAGTCCAAGGCAGAGGGATCGTGGAGGTAGGAAGAGTTAAGAAAGATTTAGAGTCAAATTCAAGAACCCGGCATGTTGGGTCACTGGGGTGAAGGGACTGGTTGATAGGAGAGTATTGCCAATTAGAGAATGCTGGCATCGAACATTAATTTAAAGTAGTTACTTATATTCTTACTTGCTTCACTAGCCTTCCACGACCTGAAACATCTCTAAAAGTCATGTGTCAGCGATAGCTAAGCATGGAAACTGAGGCTGTGTTCAGGGTTGGGCAAAATAGAATGAAAGGAAAAAGAAAGACATGGGTTCTCCCATCTCTGTGAAATGGGATGCTAGGATGTTTATATTTGAATGTTACAAGACGGATGGACCTCAGGGGGCTGATTTATGCTGAGGACCTAAAAACCCAGATTTGAGTTACTGGGGCCTTAGGCATAGAAGACAATACTTAAGGACGCATAGTAGGTGACCACATTTTTAGATGGCAAACAGAGAAAAAATAAGAAGTGTCCTGTGACAGGGAAGGCAATTCATTACGGTATAAATATAAACTATATGCACCTAAACTCCAATCTTACCATTAAAAAGTTTAAATTTTGTTTATAAGGGGTAACTCATATCATGAACAAGACATCATCTTCAGTAATTCTCCCCTGTCCTGCACCATCGGTGTCACCAAGCTGAGCTAAGTATGACATTAAATCTGTCCTCTACTTCCCTAGCAATTCTTTTTTTTCTAATAAATAACCTTTGACTAAGATCATAAATATTTTCCCACAATATCTCCTTTTTATTCTTGGGCAGATAGCTGTACCCAGTTCAGAAAATTGAGGACAATGAATCATCATCAAGTGTGAAAAACCACCAGAGCCCAAATGATTGGCAATATCATCTTGAATTCACTGAACTCAAAGTAAACATGAACATTCAAATCTCAGATAACTCATAATCTGTGAGTATATTAGCCTTGCAAATGTTAACTGGAGACACCCTGCCCCCCACGGAATCCACTGAACTTGTTGTACAGGATACCGGTATAACTCGAATGCTCCTAGATACGTTGCCATTATTGTAGAAGGATCCTTCAATAAGGAAGGTAAGCAGAACTGGTTTAACATACATCTTGTACTTTATGTAACTACAGTATTTCAACTAAGAGGCATAATTACTTGTTGACACAATTTGTCACACGTGGTTTTCCATTCTGAGCTTTCATGGATGTCATCACCGGCTGTCTCAGAAGCTGCCTCTGTCTCATGTCATCTCTCCGATACGTAAGCACAGAATTCTATGTTGTCTACCCACAGACAACATCGATATCCAACATATCCAGCAACAAATTGGATAGGTTCTATCCAATTAGATTATTATCATAAATTATTTGAAAGGCAGAACCGTAGTTTCCATTTTCCACAAAGGCTGCAGATTTTATAGCCATTGGAGTCTTATATAATACATTGCAAATTCAAAATAAAATTATTGAGTAAACAAAAGATATAGTCCAAAATTTAAAAATGGGAGGTAGCATAACCCATCCTACCATGTCTAGCAATGCAAAAGTAAAAAAGCATGTCTGCCTCCCACACTTTATCTTTGATTCCCTGCTTCCTGTGTAGGAGAGAGAGGTGGGGTGTTTAGGTGAGAGCGTTGTTTCATTATAGGCCCCTTTCTTCTCTCTGCCAAGCAGTAGACACAGGCATGACTAAAGAGAGAAAATTCACTATTATACACAACATAAAAGTCAGACAAGCACCGCTCTCCCCTTCCCATTATTAACACATTAACTAGGATTGAACTATCTACAGGAACTCCAGGGGAACCCCCTAGATCTCTCCCTTCATCCTGCTCCTGGGGAATTACTCAATTTGCCAGTGTTTCTACAGCTACGAAGTGCAGTTATTAGAAAAGAAGCCATGCAAATACCTTCATTATCGTGCAAAATGTAAGCGGGGTTCAACCACTACACTGTCTTTTACACCTTTGTGGAATATATCACAAAGCCTGAGAAGTAAATGCTCTGGAGAATAGGAAAAAAAAGAATCTTAGCTTTTAAAATATGTATCACTCTTTTATCCTTACATAAAATATTGAAAACCAGTGCTATTTTGACAGGGGGGTTTGGTGTGCTGGAATGGGCCCATTTACTGTGGTGTCTGAAAGGGTTAAAGAACCAATCACAGAGGTCACGTTGAAATCAGCTCCAGGACACCTTGATGGCCAGCACCTCTCCTTAGAGCATTGGATGCAGAGGTGCAATCACTGAAGCCAAGTTTATCATGGTCATCTATCATCTGTGCAAACAAGCAGGCCTTCTGCAATCCCGTGTCTGCCGGCCAGGCTTTGCTAGTTAAATATCACATCATTCCTGAGCATGGGAAAATGTCAGCCTCCTATCTGGTTACCTGACCAAGAGAAGGAGGTTTTTGAGACAGCACAAGTAATGTGTCTGGGAATAACAAAATATTTATGTGCATTCTTCTTACTGAGGAAATATGGCGAGTTCATAAAATCAGGATGATCAGATTTCCTGTGACCAACTAAAAGTGAAAAATGGAAACATTCTGAAGATAACTTGAAGGTGGAAAGCATGAGGAACCCAAACAGCAAAGCTCCAACAAGCTAATACACTCGGTTAGACAATAGACAAGTAGCAAAAAAGAATTCTTGTTGACTGAAAGCTGCTGAAGAGATCAAGGTAAGATTTTATTGATTTTGTATTTCATGAGTTGTGAGACACCAAATAATGCCAGCTAAAACAGGTGAAACTTTCCCTCTTTGATGGGAAAGCATTGGACACTTATTTCTGGGGAAATTTATCCGTCTCCATCCCAACATTATAGTTAATATTTATTGGGCCACTCATGCCAGACCAGTCATTAGATTCAAATCCTTGAGCCCTAACAAAGCTTTCTCTAGTGAACATTTTCATTATTCCCATTTCACTGAAGAAGAAACTGAGACATAGTGAAGTAATTTCATTCAGGTCAAACAACTAGGAATTATCAGTACTAGGATTTGAACCTAGCTACTCTGACACCAACATTACTTTTTAAGTTCTTATCTAATCCCAGTTTATTTTGGCCATCCATTTTTATCTTTTACTTAGCAAAAAGCTAACTTCTTTGTTTCTTGTATTCTCTGAGAATTATCATGTGCGCGTTCCTCCTACATGTAGCCAATGAACCTTTTTAGAATGTCCTAAGAATCATCATATGATCAAAATACCCATCGTTATGTGTTTTGTGTTAACACCCTAGTGAAACATAGAAGCATTTTATTCCAAGGACTCCTGCTTCCTTGTTCGTTTTTCCCTGTAAGAGTAACTTCCCCCTAAATTAATGATTGGAGGCTGAGAATGCAGGCTGATGGCTCTGGTATGATAGGACTGGTTCCTTCCCCACTTCTATCATGATTATGATGTAGTTCCACCTCAATTAATATTTATTAAGATGCTTTATGTAGTTGACATTATGCTGAGTTTTATAGACTCAATCACTCACATTTAAAACCCAGGACAGGTCAACAGAGCCTGCAGTTAAAGTTAACCAGCATAGAAAAGCTCCTAGTTCTCATCACACCACCTGTGCCACAGCCAATCACAGAACGTGGCCGAAGTAGGTTTGCAGCTGTTGGTATGGGAAATAATAAAATAATTAATAAATAATAATACAAGAATAAATGTTTTTGTGTACTCACAACTGTAAACCCACTTTTGCCCACCCTGTATTTTCTCTCTTATCTGGAACCCTGTTATTTACAAAGAAGATATCATTCCATTTCTTGATGCATGCCTGAATATACAAAGATCCCACAAGTAATACCTCAGAAATGAAATACCCTCAAACCCTCCATTGCTGGGAGGCTTATGGAATGAAGCTGATCTGTATCTAAAGGAAAATGAAACAGACAACATAGCACGTGTGCATGTCGGATGTCCTCAGATGTCAGTGGGAGCTCTGTGGGGCGCAGACAAAAAGGAGAAGTTATTGCTACCACACTGAGAGTGTACATTTCTCTCCGCACACTGGAGAGTGTTTGGTTAATGCTACCAATTTACCTCGGCCTGGCTAGAGGTACTTTTTTACAATGTAAAGGAAGTGTATGTGACAAAAGTGCTAATTTTCAAAGTAAAACCTTCTGAAAAGAATAAGAGGATCTGTGTTTAGAGATAAAAGAGAATAGTGAACACGGGTTTTTAATATGAACACAGAACACAGAAGTATAATCGAAGGTATTATCGTAATGAATTTGCTTAGCCATCATCAATAGAAAAGAAAGCAAGAAAAACATAAAAATGTTGAGCATTTGTGTATTGAATTCTGAACTCTATGGGGCCCTTCCAATAAAGGACTCTCCAAGTGAATACATTCTACCTCTCATGATGAGCAGCATCTGTAACATTAACAATCATAAAACTATATCCAAAGATAGTCTCTTGACATAAACCCTGAAACTTTATGCGCTAATGAAGAATGACTACGGAAATATTGGTGAGCATTTTTATTACAATGTGAATATTATAAACAATAAAGAAGGGGAGTTTCCAATGACAAGATTTTGAATACACATAGTACCAGCAACTCAATGTAATAATTTTGTTGTAGAGGAAATAGGGCGTCGCACCTGGAAATATGGCCAGACTCACCATGTTACGCAAGCCAATATCTCCACAGGATAGAAGACCCTAGAAACCAATGCATGGCCACTGTGGCACTGAGATTTGCTGTTCACACTAAGATTTTGAGGAATATTTGTAAATGTAAATTAGAATCTCTTAGAAATTTATCAACTGGAATGAGTTGGCTATGCTGTTTTATTTCTCGAATAAATATTTGCTTTTACATTAAGTTTGTGAGCTCTTAATAAAGACTAATCCTACCTAATCACATTTACAGATTCAACAACAACAAACAACGTGGATTTTATCTCCATTTTAAGTCACCTACAAATTCTGCGAATCAAGATTTAGACATTTATTCATAAAGATTTGTTACCTCAAGTCAAAGAAGGAAATGAAATACAACTTTAATTTCTCATCTAATAGTAATTACATTAATACTAATTATTATTATTCTAGCATTCTCACCCCATGCCAGACACTGTGCTAAATTCACTTAATGTCTGTAGTAGCCTCAGGAGTCAGTTCTGTCATATCAGGGAGGAACCTTTTTGCTGGGGCTAGCAGAAATCTCAACTCAAACTATTTTCCCAGTTAGGAAAATGGTAGTCTTACAAGAAGTCCAGAGGTGCTTTTCAGTTGGCTCAATAATGTAAACAAGGACTCAGTTCCTTCCATCTCCCTACCTGCCATTTTATCAGAGGCAGATGTGGGAATCAGAGGGGGACTTTGATCTCAGAGGGAACAATGCCCAAGTTAACTCCTGCAGTAGTTGAATTGCGTTCCTCCAAAAGATACGCTAAGTGCTAACCAGCCAAACCCATGAAGGGGACCTTATTTGGCAATAGGGTCTTTGCAGGTGTAAACATTTAAGATGAGATCTTTAGGGTGTGCCCTGATGAAACCCGACTGCTGTCCTCATAAGAAGAGAAGACAGACACAGAAGAGGAAAACATCATGTGAAGACACGTGTGGGGAAAAGACAGACGTGTGAAGACAGAGGCAGAGATTGGAGTTATTCTTCCACAAACCAAGAGATGCCTGAGCGACCAGAAGCCAGAAGAACCAAGGAATGATCTGTCCCCTACAGGATTTCAAAGGAGCATGGCCCTGCCAACAGTTGGTTTTGGATTTCCAGACCCCAGAACTGTGAGAGAATGCATTGCTTCTGTTTGAAGCCACTCAGTTTGTGGGACTTCATTACAGACACCCCAGAAAAACAACGTGGCTCCTTCACGGGTTTCAGACCGTGCAGCAGGGCCATCACACCAGGACACGGCACAGTGCAGGTGAAGAAATGAGGGGATTTCTCCTTTGAGTTTCTCAGCAGGGAAGCAATCAGTGTCATCTTACACATAGAAGCCTACTGTAAACCCGACCAAAAGCCCGTGATCAGTCAGAGGAATAAGATCACCATGTTTTGCTTAGGCTAATTAGTTTAGGTAGGGTGGTTATTAAAATACGAACCATCATAAATATTACTGCCTCCATTATTGTCCTATTGCCAAGAGGTAATCTATGTTATGCAAATGAGGTCACCTGCAATGAAGCTGTGAAGCCTGGTTTTGAGGCCAGTTTGGTCCCCAACATCACAGAATAGGTTAGTTTGTGAATTAGTGGGCGGTTCATACAGTTATGGCACCCGGTCCCTTTTTTATGTTATCACAATGTTCTGAGCTTCCTTCCATTTCGTTCATTTTAAAAGAATTATAGTAAAGGGACTGAATGTGAACATTTATTATTTTGTATAAAACTTACTGAATCTCTTAAATTAAATTCAGTGCTACCCTAAGCTTCCAGGAGTGATGAGCTGCTTCCATAGCCAAGTACCACAGCCTTAATTCATTAAAACCATTTCCTAATGGAAGAAAATGCACGGCATGAGCAAAGTAAAAAAGGAGATGGAGTGTTAGAAGTGAAATGTAAGAAACAGAGGCAAGCTACCCTAGCAAACTGAATGAAAATTAGTGTGTGTGTGTGTGTGTGTGTGTGTGTGTGTGTGTGTGGAGGGGTGAATAGCCCTTAAAGGCAGAATGTGAGAAACAGACAGACAGAGGTAGGCACAGAGAAAGAACAGGAAGGTAAGGGAGGAAAGGTGGGAGAGAGTGAGAAAACAGTGAATGAAGGTGATTATTAAGCTAATGACTTCTTTTTATAAAACCCAGTATATTATAATTTAATTACATGTTTCTCCGTCATAAATTCAATGATGGCATTTGCTTTAGAAAACAGAGTGCTTCCATGAAGGATATATTTCAAGATTTAATTCAAATATATATCCAGGGAAACCTGGAAATATGACACAAATATCTTTATTGTCCATACCATGTATTTCACTTTCTTTTCTAGCTTAGAAATGCACAGATGTTGACAGCCATTTGCACATGTGTACATATGTACTTGTGTGTATATGCATGTTTGTATGTGCAAAGCAATGACTCGAGTTCCATAACAGGAAATTTAAATACTATTAGGTGATCATACTGGTCTTACAGAGACAGCCCAGTAATATTGTCTGACTTCTGAGAACCTATCAGATTTCCCTGTCAATGCTTTTATTTAATAATTTTTACTCTGCCCCCCCTGATTCAATCAAGACCTTTTTCCGTACCACCATCCATCAGAAAGAATCTGATAAATTTAACTCTACGAAAGAACTAATGCACGTGCTGATGTCCTGCAGCGCTAATGGGGGAGAAGGCTCTATTGTTATGGGAGATTGTGTGTAAGGTAATGACCCTCTAATAGAGGAATGCAGACACCAGCGGAAAGCTGAGGACAACAGATGACCCACAAACCAGCAAATATTGACGACTCCCTCCTCGGACAAGTCCAACCCAAGATGACACATTTTCAAGCTGTTTTATCCTATTGCAATTTTTTTAGAACGAAGAATATTTTGGCAGCTACCTGTTATATATGATTATTATTAACCTGATGCCATTTCAAACTCCTTTTTGTTTTTAAATACTTGTTTCAAAACCTCACACCTTCATTGTGATACAGATATATGTGTGTATATATATATAGATTATATCTGCAAAGTATAAAATATATACAATTAAACTATATTGACAATATTCAATGACTTAATGTCATGCCAGTATTTACTTATGGAGTGTTTGAATATGTAAAAACCACCATAAATGAAGGGCTTAAATGAGCAGGTCACTTTGACCTTTATACTTCTATTGGAACAGTTAAACTAACTGTGCTTCATGTAACTGAAGAGGCCCCACTGCAAGGGTCAATATTTGGAGATGCCATTACATAGGGTGGGGCAAGTGTAAGTTTCCAGTTGTTGGCATGGAAAACACAATGATTATCACATCACAATACAAAAACAAACTGTGTGTCTGGCTGTAAGTCTGCTATCGCCCCACCCTGCGTCCCTGCTGGGAGAAGCATGCTAGCGAGCTGTGAAATCTGCCCACTGGAAGGAAGGAGGAGTCTGGTGTACCAGTGCTGCAGCTGGTACCCCCGATGAGCGTGGCTGACGATACACAGTGTTTTCGTAACACTGGAAAAACCATATCCACAGGAACACGTACAGTAGTTGTTAACTTTTACCTTCTGGGCTTTATTGGCTGAACCATTCGGGAGCCCTGAACTGTCAGTGTTAGTGTAGAACAGGGAGGCCTCCTCTGGTCCCATGAGCATGTTTCCAGGCGGGCCTGCAGCTCTGATACCTTTACACCCCCTGCAGCCCCGTACACTGGCCAAGGCTTTGAAGACACCCCGAACTCCTGCAGAGGATATTTCTGGATTGAGGACTACACGAATACACCCAAGACCACACTGTTATGCTCAGGAATGTCCACATGCGTGTGACATGCTCCTGAGGACAGTGGTTAGGCACTAATGGATCATGCTTCTTTGAGGTGCACGTTTATTCTACTTATTGCTGCTAAATGGGAATTTTTCCTAATGAACGACTTATCAAAACACAGAAAGCATTTGGAAGTGGCATTACTGATTGGATTAGGCTTTACTTAAACTACTTGGTTTAATTATAATGATTAAGCTGCCTACTGGGAATTCAATTTTTAATGACTTAATTTAACGTGCTGTCCCTCAAAATGTCACCTTGTGAAGTTCCTCTTTATCTTGTCATCATGTTAACTGAATGGCCAAGCAAAGACAAACATCGTCCGAAAAGCTGCCACTACAACAGGTGTGCATGGTGGCTACTTACTCAGATTTGCTAGCGAAACTTTTTTCCACTAACACAGTGTGACTGACGGCTGAGTTCCAGGCTCCATTTTGGGAGAATGAACAAAGAAGTAAAAAAAAACAAAACACACAACACATCTTATCTCATGCCTTTCCTTTTTTTTTTTAGCCATCAGCCTTGAGAGACTTCGACAAAGTCAGTGGTATCCTGGAGCTGATTTGTAGTGGTCCATCTGGCAGTTTGATTGTTAAAATTGCAGATTTGTTGCCATATTGATACACTGAATTTTGACACAGTGAATTACAACATACTTACAACAGAGAAACCTAAAAACACCACAAGTCAGAGCTACCCCAGAGCTGGCTCTTCAACACTCACCTGCACACAATATGGTACAACCAATCAGCATTAACTTTGACAAATATTCTCTAGTGCCTCTGTGATCGTTCTGGACTCAAGGGTGTCCCCTTATAAGCCACGTGTTGAAGCCCTTACCCCCAATGCGACTGTATTGTGAGAGAGGACCTTTAAGGAGGTAATTAAGGTTAAATGAGGTCATGAGTATGGAGCCCAAATGCAGTATAACTAGAGTCCTTATTTAGAAGGGAAAGACAACAAGGATGCATGTGTCGAGAGGAAAGGCTACGTGAAGACACAGCAGGAAGGTGGCCATCTACAAACCAGAGTAAGGCCTCAAGAAAAATCGACTAGCCAATGCCTTGACCTTGGACTTCCAGCCTCCAGAACTGTGAGAGAAGAGATCTCTGTAACCTAACTTCTAATGCAATGAGCAAAGCATTAAAGAACACCAACATGCATCACATAAAATTTAGAAACTAAAAGAGCTTGCTTCGACATATGAGTCTTGTGAAAATTATACTGCCAGTGCCCGTGTGTAGTAAACAGAACTAACCAGCTGGTGCGGGTCAGAAGCCTCTGGCTGGGGCAATAGAGTCCAGGGAGATGGAGGCAGATGAGCTGGGTCGTAACACACAGCGTTTTGACAGGTGCCCATGAGAGGGAGCTTGGGAAGTCAAAGGCGGAGAGATGAGAAAAACAAAACGGTTAAGAATGGCTGATAGTTTAGTTTTGTTACAGCTTGGGTTCAATGTACAAGACTAGCACAAAGAAGTGTTTCGAGCCCTAACGGGACTGCTGGACAAGGGCCATATTCTAGAGACAATAAGAGAGTTGGGGACCATGACTAAGGTCACTAAACCTGCCCAGCCCAGAGCTGAACACAGATTCTGGAGCCAGACTACCCGGGTTCAGATCATAGCTTAATAGCAACAGTCCCTAAGATTTAGAATGCAGTGGGTAGTCTAAGGAAGTGCTTAGATGTGAGCCTGGTGAGTGCTACGTGCTATGTGTTCACTAAAACAGGGACAAATACAAGTTCCAGTGAAAGGGGTGAGGACGTGGACTTGAGAGATGACGATTCTAGCAGTCACCTCAAGCTGCCCTGACAAAGGGCCACAGCCTGGTGGCTGAAGTCACAAAAATGTGTTTTCTCCCAATTCTGGAGGCTGGAACTCCGAGGTCAACCCGCCCGCCCACAGGCTTGCCTCTCCCGCAGTCTCTCTCCTTGGCGTGCAGGTGGCCTCTCCCTGTGTCCTCACTTGGACTCCATCGGCACCAAATTCCTGTCTCCAGACTTCTCTTAAGGGCAGTGGTGGGGCTGAATTAGTGCCCACCTCGAAAACCTCATTGTAACTTAATTACATGGGTCCAAACAGCATCACATTCTGAGGCACCGGGAATTAGGAGTTCAACATACGAAGCTTTAGAGGACACAATTCAGCCATTAACAAGGATGAAGGGAAACTTAGGGAACAGTGTGCACATCTGCCTGCTGCAGAGCCTGGGGGAGGAAGGGAGGTGGTAGCAGAGGCTCCAGCATTTGCATTTGCGTGTACTGATGGGATAATCCACAGCGGCAGCTAGACATTTCTAGTCATCATGGAAAACGACAGATTTTTTTTTTTAAGATTTTATTTATTTATTTTTAGAGAGGGAAGGGAGGGAGGGGGGGAGAGAGAGAGAGAGAGAGAGAGAGAAAGAGAGAGAGAAACATCAGTGTGTGGTTGCTGGGGGACATGGCCTGCAACCCAGGCATGTGCCCTGACTGGGAATCGAACCTGCAATGCCTGGTTTGCAGCCTGTGCTCAATCCACTGAGCTACACCAGCCAGGGCAGAAAACGACAGATTTTAGCATCAGATAGATCAGGTTCACATCCCCAGCCTGCTGGGAGACCTGGAACACGCTCTCTCTTTCAATCTCAGTGAACACGTGTCCAAACAACAAAGGCGCACTGGGCGGTGCTGCTGGAGGATCGCATGAGAAATATCCTGTGGAAGGGGTCCAGAATGACGCCCAACAGATAGGAGTTGTGCAAACAACTTTTCTTTTTTCTTCACTATGTTGCCTGTTATTATTATAATATTGTGGGGGGATGGTAGTGAGATTCCAAAGCACCTCCTTGTCCCTAAGAAAATTATAATTCTTCTATGAACAGTTTTTTGAGATGTGCTTAGCAGATCCATAGAAAGTCTATTTATGTATTTTATTTTTTTATATTAAAATGTTTGAGTTTATTTGAACAAAAATGGATTCTAACTGGGCAGAGACAAGCCAGGGATAGTTAGAGGAAAAAGTTTTATGTAGAAGACTCAGAAGCAAGTGAGGAAATCATTTGAGTGGCGATAGCCTAGGCATTTGCCTCATTTGGAAAGCCTAGTTGACTGCTTGTGACTGGTCACTCATAGGTTTCCCTTTCTTTCTTTTTAAATTTTTTATTTAATTGTTGTTTGAGTATAGTTTTCTGTCTTTTACTCCCATTCCAACCCACCCCTCCAGGCCTCCCCACCTCCCTCCCATTTCCAACCCTCCTAGTTTTTGTCCATGTGTCCTTTATACTTGTTCCTGTAAACCCTTCCCCTCTCCCCCTGAAATTCCCTCCCCTCTCCCCTCTGGTCACTGTCAGCCTGTTCTCTATAGAGAAAGAGTATTTACACTAAATGTATCACTTAGAAGTATGGCAACTAAGGAAAACATTGCCATATCAATAAAAAAAAGTGAAATATAAATAGAAAAAGAATGATAAAATTTACTTTGAACAATTTTGTTCTAAGGCTGACCATATTTACAATGATAATCAGTTCTCTCAAAATTAAATTGAACATCAATATTTACATTTTATTCCATAGTCACACCCATTTTATAGACATGACTTGAATGACTTGAAAGATATCATTTCAAAAATAAAGAGAAGCTCATGATTTGTCTGAAGCAAATAAATTTGCTAAAATAAATATTTTAGAATTCAAAATTTGGTGCACTGCTTAGTGGTCTGAGAAATTCAAAATAATTGATTTAGAGATTATGCATTAGTATTGGAGCTGAATGCAGAATGAATATCATATTTCATGAGTGAGAGTCTGACCCAAGAAATGCTATTTCTACAGTCTCCAGTTAGCATTCTGCTACGGAGATACTGCACTATAGAGATCAATACAGTCATATGGTTTCTATCAACAAGTTTTACAATTTGTTTTTTAATGTTATTTAATTCTTTTTTAAATATATTTTATTGATTATGCTATTACAATTGTCCCATTTTCCTCCCTTCATTCCCCTCCACCCTGCACACCCTCTCCCACCCACATTCCCTCCCTTTAGTTCATGTCCCTATGTCATGAGTTCTTTAGCTTCTACATTTCCCATACTATTCTTGCCTTCCCCCTGTCTATTTTCTATCTACCATCTATGCTACGTATTCTCTGCACCTTTTCCCACTTTCTCCTCCTCCCGCTCCCCTGTTGCTAACCCTCCATGTGATCTCCATTTCTGTGGTTCTGTTTCTGTTCTCGTTGTTTGCTTAGTTTGTTTTTGTTTTAGGTGTGGTTGTTAATAATTGTGAGTTTGCTGTCATCTTACTACACATGTTTTTTATCTTCTTTTTTCTTATATAAGTCCCTTTAACATTGCATATAATAAGGGCTTGGTAATAATGAACTCCTTTAACTTGACCTTATCTGAGAAGCACCTTATCTGCCCTTCCATTCTAAATGAAAGATTTGCCAGATAGAGCAATCTTGGATGTAGGTCCTTGCCTTTCATGACTTGGAATACTTCTTTCCAGCCCCTTCTTGCCTGTAAGGGCTCTTTAGAGAAATCAGCTGACAGTCTTATGGGAACTCCTTTATCTCCATAGAGATATAGGGAATGTTTTTATACAAAAACCTTCCATATGCTCATTCATGAAGTAAGTTTCTTACACAAGTTATAAAATGCCTAGTCTTTTATGTATCCAATGTAATTTGTGATGTTTATTTTTTATGCATCTACTATTAGTTACCCCAATTTTTCTTTCCCCTTTGCCCCCCCCCCGTCCCTGGTCACCCTGCATTTCTATAGCTACTCCCCACACCATTGTGTAAGTCCATGGGTCCTTTATATATATTCTTTGACTAGGGAAAAGTGGCTACAATTAATTGACAAATTTAAATGATAAAATATCTTGATTTTAACAATCTTTCTAGCAAATGTTCTTGAGTGCATTTGAGAACTTGCTCTCTGGTGTATGTCATCAGTTTGGCTAAAACAAAATGTTCTAAACACTCTCAAAAAGTGTTCTTATTGTCAAAACTCATGCTCTTGTTTTCTTAAGCAGAGCACATATAACAATAATCTTATTTCTTCTGATACCTTAGAATTCTCACTATTTAGTAGCAAATTGTCCACTGTAATGCAGTGTAAGACCAGATTCAGGGCCCAGTTGGCTGTGCTGCGTGAGGCTGCTGGCCACCTCCCTCTGTAGTGTATGAGGGTTCTTTTTTGTTATTGTGTTCAGTGCCTGCGTTTTTACTTTTGTTTATCACTCTCCTATTTTTTTGTGGGCTGTAAATTGTGTTTCATTCTTCGTTGTATCCACTCATCTAATCTTTTTTTCATCAATCTTAAACACAGCAGCCCTCCACATGGAGCTCAGCCACGCCCCCCCCCCCCCCCCCCCCCCAGTGAACTGAGAAAGGGGGCAGAGTGGCTGAGATGAATACATGGATCCCGCATGTGAAACACAACTGACCTACAGAGGTATCAGCTGGATTTGTACTGATTCCCCCAAAGCATTCCTCATTAGTGACATCTGTCCTCCCCGATCAGTGAAATTGCCAATCATTTCAAAATCATGCTGTATTTTGACTTTCTTTGACCAATCATACATCTGAGAACTCTTACCATCTCTTACTCAAGGCAAGGAATAATGTCTGGTGTGTGTGTCCTTTCACTCCACGAGGAGAGGCATGGTCGGAAAGATGATTTCCCGAGCTATTAAATAGCACCAGTACATGCACAGAGCCCTTCAGACCAAGACGTGAGACTGCATTACTAACCCAAGTCATATACACTGGCATTGCGTGTCCCTGAGGGCTCCCTCACCTGGGATGAAGAATGCTTCTGAAGAGAGCTCATGCACAAAATCATTAAATAGACAATAAAACAGGTAAAAAAAGCCCCACCCCAAATCCCACAAGTATTCACTTATCAAGTACAAGGGTTTATGTGCTTAGGCACTACTTATTTGGATGGGAGGGGAGACAAAGATAATTTGTATTCTGCTCTTATTATAATGACTCTTTCTACTAATTCTGATGATGAATCTAAGTGCTTGTTATCCAGCATGGTAAAAAATCAACTCCGCTTCATGAAAACTCTTCTTTGTATAAATCTATATAAATGTAGATTCCTGGACTTGAACACGAAATGACCAGATCGATCTTTTGATAATTTGCATTTTTAAACTAGCTTTTCCTGGGATTCTTTTGTACATAAAAATTAAGACTGCTCTTCTTGTTTTGAGATTTTATTTGTGTTAAGTCATTAGAGCATGAAGAAATGCATCCATACAGGGTTCTCGACACCCTGCATAGGTTCTTCGATCCAACCAGTGCTGAATAAGCCATGTTCCCTCCTGTTTATTCATTCTAGTGGAGAAGAGGGCATGCTTCTCTGTATGGTGAACCCATTCAATCCATGCTTATTGACCATCTGCTCTGTGTTAGGGAATCACACAGTATGCTGTTATGTGTTAGGGACAAGGCAGGGAGCAAAGCAGGCCCTTTTTTGGTCAAACAGGACATACATCCTGGTCTATTATTTCTATGACACTGAAAAATAATGTAAGAACACACACAGGTTTTCATTCAGAGAATTAAATCTTAGCCATTCAAATCATATGGCAGCTTAAAAACCTCAGAGTCAATGAGGATGGGTTTGATCGGAATATGAATGAGATTCTGCGGAACCAAACCTGTGGGAAGAACGTTTCAACCCATTAATTAAAAAAAAAAAAAAAGACAAAAAAAACCCTGCTGTGTAAGTATGGAAGTTAAAATTGGGTTAGTATTTCTCTTGGTCAAACACTTCTTTTGTCCCCCCCCAAAACATTCTGTCCAATATGTGAATCCCTTCTAGTACTGAATTGGCCACTTTAGAAAGTTACAGTAACTTAATCACCAGAGATAATAACAGCACTTCAGATTTTTCATCCCAATATGGGGGGAGGTGCAAACATAGGCTTACAGTTTTAAGTCCATGAAACTCAGAGTTTACTATTGTATTATTAATTAATTATTGTATTATTTTCCTTATGAACAATATGAACGGACTTTTGCCCACCCCTGTATGGTTGGATTTTCTGGAGAAAATAACAAGAAATTTCCAGATATAACTATACCCAACTGGGTTTCCAATCTCAATTTTATAGCAATAAATTGTTTGTTATTCTACAGATATATCGTTACTCTACATTTCATAATCAAAACTTTGAAAACAGAGGAACCAAGTAACCATATTAAAGCTCCTTGTGAAAATGCATCAGATCTTAGTACTTAAGATATTTCCAGAATTTTAAATCCTATATGCCACTGAAAAATTATCACAATTCTACTCTCTTTTCTGTGCAATTATTATAAAGTAATCAACTATACACACAATTCTTTGGGGTGTGTGGTGTTGAGAAAAATGAGACAAAATGATGGTAGAGTAAATATTCGTGATTTTACTGACATTCTGGCATATTATCAAAGAGATGAGTCAAAATTCTATTTCAGAATAATAGTTGCCCTTTATAAGGAGAAAGGCTAATTAAACTACATGATTTTTTTGTATTAGAAACTAATATTTTTGGTTTATAGTTCTGGGGGGCTATTTCAATATTTTTAATTAAATATATATGAAAAGTTCAATATATAAGAACTCAATTGTGTATAATTCAATAAGTGTAATACAGCTCATATTAACTAAAAGCGAACTCCAAGCCTGGTGGCATATTGAGTGTTTCATATTCCCTACTTTATTTAACCCACACACGGGCTCTATGAAGTTAGAACTTTTAGTGTCTTCAATTACAGATGAAGAAACTGAAAATAAAAATAGAATCAACTTGACTAGACTCATATAATAAATAACTCACAAAGCTCAAGTTCAAACCCAGGGAATCTGGTTACTCTTAACTATCAAATAGTTGTATTACATCGCAGATATTTCTGTATCGCCACCATATATAAAATGTGCTCTGGGAAAGTATCCTTGGATAGCAAAAATATTTTCTGTAATAATGCCCAAAGGTATTTTGTTTGCTGGTTTGCTTATTCGTTTGTTATTTTTTTCTGTGTGTTCTGTTTTTGTTCTAATTCATTAGTATATTTTCAAGAGAAGACCCAGGGACTTTAAGATCTGAGGCTCTGCCTGGTGGGCACTTCTTATATCCAAATCATGTTCTTTAAAGGGCAGCGATTTGAATTTGAGTTTCAGCTACTCAACCTGATAGGGCAATTGTTTGTTCTAACCAGTGTGTATTATCTGTGCAACTACAATCTCTATCAAATGTAATCAAGCCACAGAAAACGTAATAAGATCATAGTTTATAAGAATATCAGAGAATACCTTGTTTTGATTCCCTAAGGAGCTACCATCTGTTCAATGTTTTTTTACAAATAGTGGGAACCTGGTAAGTATTTGCCATATGACAAAGGCATGCAGAGAAGTAAAGACAGGAAAATAAAGGAGGCAAACACAGATATTGGCAAATACTTGAAATAATTATGTTTGAAAGGAACAGAAACCAGATTTAAGTAAGATAAGAATTAATTATAAGACAGATTTTCTTAGGAAATCATAACATGAAAAATCACAAATATCTTATTTTGGACTTCATACTAAAAGATGAAATTCAGTGAATATTTTCAAATGTGTTAGTGCAGAAGAAAGTAGTCTTTGATTTTAAAGGTTTCATTGTTTCTAGTGTCTGGGCAATACCCAGCAAAATACATTCATTAATCAAAGCAATTATGTATTTATTTAAATATGTATGTTGAACAACTATTTTGCATGAAATAGCATATACATATAGTGTATTATTATTGTTATTATTATTATTATTATTTAAAAGCTATAGATTTTGGTAAAAGACATGTTGAAATTACAGAGAAAAGGCAAAAGGAGAAGATAGAGTCTTATGTATGACTCCCCACAACCACCATCTACAACTCTACCCTGACATAAACATTGAGTTACTACAGTTGAGTGCCCTAATGTTATTTATCATAGCAATTAATTTGGCCCTGTGTGCTTGTTGGGAACTGATAACACTGGACTCTCTGTCCTTGAAAGTACTAATGAACAATAAAATGCCTCATTTTATTAAATTTGTCCTCCAATAGGTAACACACATCAGGAATAGACTGTGCATGTCTTGATTATAAATAAGGGCATCTGGGAAAAAATGATGGATATCTCAGCACTGCGACTGCCATCAAACCTGGGTTTCATATTGAAGATCAGTCATTCAGAAAATACTACTAGACAAAGTATTACCTGAAAAGCCACAGATAATCAGATAGCATAGTCAGGATACTGCTAGTCTAACCCTCAACTGGAAAAATAACCCTGGTCATAGGCACTCAAACTATGTATGGCTGAATAAATTCAAGTACCTTTAGAATGAATGAGTTTTTGAAAACAGGGGCACAGTGGCCCTTCTGTGAAAGACTGTGGCTTGCTTTTACTTTCATGTTTATCCTGTTCATACAAAATGTTGGTGGTTCCCTGGTGCCTTGGCGACATTGCCAAGAGGGGAAGATGGGGAATGACTACTTAAAGAGGCAGCGCTCTTAGAGTGACATGTCATGTGCTGGTGACAGTGAGACCCTGGTAGCCTAGATTAGTAGGTGGCCTGTGAATCTGTAATTACTTGTTCAGCCATTGGATTTTAGAAAAAAGAGAAAGGGATAGAAATGCTTATTATTAGGAAATAAAATGACAGAAGGGCAAAAGCGAATCGATATTCTTCCAGGAGGGTGTAACATGCTTAGTACAAACTCACAGTAACAAATACAACTTTTGCATGAGAGAAAAATTTAGCAATTTATATAGAAAAAAATGTTGGAAAATTTTAGGCAAAGTAGAATACAAGTCAGATCACAGAGATTTCCAAACAAGACAACTTTTGTCTTGAACATATGTTCAAGTGAAGAATTCTGAAGAAACTCCAGTCAGCCTCAGCATGTTCTGATGTTAGAAGCTGCAAATCACTGAGGGTTTTTTACCGCTAATGGGGGGACCCACTGCCGTCCCTGGTCTGGACAGTGAGAGCCATCTTGGAGCGAATCCAGAAGCACAAGATAAGCCTTTCAGGAAGTACACTAATTATGCTTATTTCTTTTGGAATGTAGTCCTTTCCAACTTCATGACATGTTTATTGAAATCAAGTGTAATTACTTAAGCTTCTTTCCTTGCCAACCAGCATTTTTTCTGTGGTGTTTTGCACTAGTATTTGCATCTAGATGGTGATTTAAACAGTTGAGTATGAACTGTTATCATATGCTTAAATATCTGGTTTCCATTTTCTTTAACACTAAGTATAATTTTGTAAAAATAACTGGCAGCATGGCTATACAAAATTTCTAATTACCAGGATCTAACTCACTTAAAGTGAAAAAGAGTATAAAATAATGCTGAATGTATTCTCTTCTGACTATACTTGATAGTATCAATACTTAAAGCAATCCCTCGGGTCACATGGATTTATAACACAGGGGTGTAAACGCAATCTTTGTTCTCAGTTTGCAAAGAGTATTCACCTTACAAATGTAATCACTAATTTATGGAAGGATACTATGTATGATTTAAACATTTGCATTTATATAGGGTTGTTATTAAAAGAGAATGTAAGGTCTGTCTGGAAAAAAGTCCAGCCATTGTTAATATGAGGAGAATGGTTTGCACAACATCGATGTAAGGTGGCAGCCCAGAGGAGGGAGCTGGAATGCACATGCATGAACAAGGGTGACCTCACTGTACTAGTCCGTGGGGGTGGGAGACACCCATGGAGTGAGCATGTGTACTGTGTGGCCATTGCATTCAAAATGACTGAGTGAATGGAGCAATGAATCTGCATCACATTTTGTGTTAAGCTTGACCATCCCTCCACAGAAGCTATTCACATGATTCAGAAGGCTGCAGCTACGGGAAACGGGTCAGTGGCAGCTTCATCAGGAAAAGGCGCTCCCTCTTGCATCATGTCCTATGAAGTTTTTTGGCACAACATCAAATCACCCAGGTAATTCAGACCCCCTACAGCCCAGATTTGGTGCCCTGCAACTTCTGGCTTTTCCCAAAATTAAAATCCCCTTTCAAAGGGCAGACATTTCAGACCTTCAGTGAGATTCAGGAAAATATGATGAGGCAGCTGATGGCAATGGAATAACTGCATGAGGTCCCAAGGTGCCTGCTTTGAAGGGGTCTGAGGTGTCATCCTATGTACAATGTTTCTTCTATCTTGTAACCATTTTCATATGACATGGCTAGATACCTTCTGGACTGACCTTGTATAACTCATAAAAAGAAATGGGTTATGATATTTTGAACAACTTCACAGGAGGAGAAAGAGTTTTTCTAAATATGAAAATAATGTTCTTATTTGTTGGGCTTTTTCCTTCACAGTAATTCCTGCCCCAGGGTAAGTGCAAGACAGAACAGACATAAAGAATCTCGGCGCCTCTATTTTAATATCTGGTGTCCACTTCATTTAGCATTTGAATGTCTCAAAGGGAAAAATCTACTTTCAGTTTTGCCTCCTGCAGCCACGCTGTCAGGGGAGTGGTGGTCCGGACTTGGGAAATGCGGCTCATTAAAGGGAAGAACTTTCCTTGGCTTTGATACTCTCTGCTCCCTGGGGACCAACTACCTGTTCACTGAGTTATTTTGTCTGGAAGGCAGTTGCAACCCAGCAGACTACACGTTAATTATACTGCTTTAATCAAATTCATTAGCTCTCTAACGTTTATAGAATGCGTTGAATTGTGATACCAATATACTTAGTATATGTTTTTCACATCGTCAAATTTTCTCCTTCCCTTATTTAATTGGTGTGCTGAGCAAACAATGCTTTTATCTGCCCCCTAAATGCCTTGCTGGAATGCAAGGTCTGTGCTCTCTGTGTTTCCGTGCAAGCAGGATGGCCTGCCGCTTTCAGGTGAGAGAGCACATTTTCCCAGCCCACGCACATGAACTTCGGAGTCATTACTGAGCATGGAGGATTTGTCATTCCAAACTGAGTTCTGTAAATAAAAAGTCTTAATATTCAACCATTTACCTTTATTACCCTATTGTAATTGGAATAGGAAGGATTAAGTCCTAATAATTTTTTAAGTTCAATAGGCAAAACAAAGACATCAATATACTACTTGGGCCATAACTGTTGTAATAGAGATATTGGCTTTACAGTTCTAAGCATTTTTTTTTGACTAGTAGGCTTCTGTAGGCAAACTACAAAACAAACAAACAAATAGGCAGACAGACAGACAAAATCCTCAACCCCCCAAATGCATTTTGTGCTTCCTGAGAAACTTTGTTCTATCTTTTCATGCCTGTAAATAATGTTGGCTCTGTTGGCTTTCCTCACGAAGAACCTCGTGGTTTCTTTTCCATTCCAGCAGAGAAAACAGGATTTCTGCGGCAACGTTTAGTGATCCCTAAAATTCTCACTTTGTATATACATATCAATTTGTAAAATAACAGCCCAAGAATTTTACATAATTATACTTATTTTTATGTCAAGTAAACCTTCAGTAAGTACAGACTATCAAAGTAAGAGAGGAATAGGCAGGCCTTCAGGTTTGGATGCATAACCTGATATTAATCGAGGAAAGATTACTGTTATGAAAAGTACAACAGGTGTCTATTTCTGTGATTCATGAACTTACTGTATGTGGGAAACAACCTGTATCACAGTCATTCATCTTGATGGAGTTACTCCGATCGTATTGAACCCATCGCAAATACTGACACAGCACGCCAAGGTCTCTAAAGAACCAGAAGTGTTCCGGACACTTTAGAAAAATTGCCAGTGAAGGTGAGTACTCGTAGGTAAGGTGCTGAGAAGAGGGGTGGGTCACAGCACAGAGAGCTGTGAATGCTGAGTTAAAGATTTTGTGATTATAAGGTACATGGAGCCACTGAGCTTTTCTGAGTGGCGGAGTGACATAATTTAAATAGTTTGAGGAACAATAGCTGGGTTATGGTGCACAGACTGGATCAGAACATTTAACAATTGCAGGCAAACAACATGAATTAGAGAGACTGATAATCTGATATGAGGTGACAGAAGCCTATATTAAAGTCATAACAGATGAGTGAGTGGAGGTAGAAGATATTTTGGGAAAAAAATGAAACCCATACCTTTGGAAATACAGAATTAGAGATGCAGAGAGTGATGGGGGCCAGACAAAAAAATTTTGGAAGTTAGGCATACCATACAAATAGGAAAAGATGAGGACAGTGTAGGAAAAGGAGTTCAATTTTTAGTCCTGGAACTATTTCACGTGGGGTGGGTAGGAAGACGAAACATAAAGAAATAAGGAAAGAGATGGTTGTTAATAAAAGGAGAAAAAGTAGAAAATGTAGGATCCTCATTAAGATCAATAAGGAAATAAGCTTCAGTAGGAGAGATTTTTAAGTGTCAAATACTAGTGAGGACAAGGAAAACCAATGGTGGAAATAACCGAAGAACTTGGAATCTGGATATCATGGGTAATACCTGTGGGTAGAATTCATTCAAAGTAGTGGTGGCAGAGAAATGAAAGAGTACAAATTAAGGAAATAGTGGGCAATAAGGAAGTGTGGCTCAGCTTATAGTTCACTCTTCAAGAGTGGTGGAAAGTGAGAGGCAGAGGAAGAAGCTTAGAGTGAAGTGACTTTTTTCACGTGAAAGATCTAAGTTTATCAGCATAAAAAATGGGAACAAAATGGAAACAATGAGAGGTGGATGCTGATGAAAAGAAACATGTGGGTCTCCATGGAGAAGGAGGTGGACAGAATGGGGTGCGCTATTACCTTTCCTTCTTCAGGTTGTTGGCTCGTGATGCCTCACATCATGAAATGCCTCCCATCAACGAAAGGTGTGGAGGACACACCTTTCACTCTGAGCAACCTTTTGCATCAGTGAGTCAGAGATGTTTTAGCTCTGACCACCTTCATTTTATATCCACTGTGCTGGCATAATGAAATATTATGTTGTAATGTGTAAGTAGGCACAGATGCACCAGTCAGATTTTCCATAAAAACTCCTGTAAATTGAAAGTACCATCATGAAGGTAAATATTTACTGAGGTGCATGGAAGGACACATTCACAGTGTTTAAAATAAAAATATTCTTTTTGAATGTGTAACTTTATCAGAAAACTGCAAAGAAATAAAGTTATTTTCACAGGCATCGAGTCACTTAGAAAACTTCTGAGAATCAATATGACTGGCAAATAATCACTTCAGTGTTGATGATGTAACTTGCGGATATTCCTACAAATTCACAAGGAAATAGTTCCTACATTGAAAAGTGTAATAAGACTGTCAGTTGTTATACATTGGGAGGGTAAGCTGAACATCGTATATCTGGTAGCTACAGATGAAGAACTGTGGCAGGTTCAGATTACAATTCCTTTACTTCCCCGGAGATGTTTTCTCCCGGGTACAAGGGAGGTGGTATCTTCGAGATTCCCTATAACTGTCTCCTTGATGTCAGTGGACGCACAGTGTCAACCACATTTCCCCTTCTAACACCAGCAAGGAAGGCGATCCACATCATTT
The DNA here is from genome assembly GCA_004024845.1 of Tonatia bakeri. Lineage (NCBI taxonomy): Eukaryota > Metazoa > Chordata > Mammalia > Chiroptera > Phyllostomidae > Tonatia > Tonatia bakeri. Next base: position 75,634 of record PVIA01001206.1, read on the forward strand.
AGGCTCATCCTGGGACAACACGGAAAATGTCGACAAGCGATTATTTCTTGACCCGCAGAATTTTTCTAGGCTCTTCGCCTTTGCCTTCTTCATCACTCCTTACTTTTAGCTTTGCTATTTCACCAATCTAAACACATTTCAGCTCTAATTTCAGTCTGTTTCTGCGAGTTGACAACTATGTTTTGACCTAATATTCCCAGTTGATTTTGGCACATTTGTAGGTCGCAAACTCAATGTCTACTTTTGTGTTTTACAAGAAACGACATTTGGTAGGAGGCAAACAGGGAAAATAAAAATGAGTAGTTTGGGCCAAGCTATTGTTACCACACATTTAATCAGAAAAGGGGACCAAACAAGATATTCCAAGTGAAGTTTCTTTTCTTCAGAGATCTGTCCATTTAACTGGTATGATGCAAAACCACCTGACTTTCAAGAAGGCTCCTGTGAGTCATTTGGTGACCATCTTTTACCTCTTCCACCACAAATCCAAACCAAATCACACATTTTAAATACGGGTAGTGGTGCCATTAGCTCTCATGTGCCCTCAAAATTTGTGTTTAGTTATATACCAGAAATCATTTTGAAAACAGAATTTTTTTTACTAGCACAATAAAATTATCTACAAGTTGAATTCATTGAATTAAGTTAGTATTAATTAAACAATGCTAGCTGTATCAACAGGGAGGGAAAAAAAAACCAAAACCTTCCAGATTTAGTGGCTCAACCCAACAGAAACTTATCCATTACTTAACCAAGTCTCAACCGGATGACCTGGATTAGCGAGTACACCTTTTCTGGAGGGATCAGAAACCTAGGCTCCGAATGCTGCCCCTTAACAGATCCACCATCCTGAGCACATCTTCAGACGTTGCCCCAGTTTTTTTTTTTGCTTTGTTTGCAGATGGGAATGATTATGTGAAAGGGAGGAACTCCATGTTTAGGGGGAGGTGCTGATCGCTAAGTGAACTGACTGAGAAAGCAGGAGTGGGTGTGACTCAGTAAAGCAAAGGTAATGCCCTTTCATTCTGTGGAGAGAGGGCTGAAGGCGGTGTGGGTATGAATGTTGGTTAACACTTCTAAACGTAAGAGGCATACACAGAAATTCAGCTCTCTGATGTGAATAGAACCATTTTAATCCTAATTGTTTGTCACTTTGCCACTGGATAGCAAATGGGAAAGTAGGATCAGATGACAAAGATTTTGGCATTATTTTGTACATTGCTGGGAGTGGACAGCAGGCCTCTGTTCTATGCCATCTTTTAAATTTACTCAGATATATTTCATTAAATCCAATGCACTGTATATCCCACGCCATCAGATAGTCTAATAAACCTTCCTTGCTAAAGCTTGTCAATTTAATGTATACTTTTTCAGTAACTGCTGCTATCAACTGTCTCAGATCCAATGTCGACTAATATCATCAGCATCGTGCCTTCAACATCATTTTGCGCTAAGTGCTGCCTGGGCCCGGTGCCAATGTAAAAATGTTTGAGCCCCGGGGAATATTTGAATGTTCAAAGTACACCGTTCCCTTACCCCCTTACTCAATTTCGCTCGACTTTCAATCAATGGGAAATAAATAAACACTATGTTCCATGTAATGAATTCTATGTGTAAAGAATTTTTACGTTTCTTAAATCAATGTGCCATTGAGGTAGCAAACAGTTACAATTAGGAGAGCGACCGGCATGTTTATTCCCTCTCCCCCAATTGCTCCCCTTAGGTTTACTTTTGAAAGTATACTAATCACTCTTCTAATAAATTTAAGAAGAATTACTTTAGAGCCAGAAACAAGAATTACGACTTTATTTATAGACTTAGAACTGGGGGCTATTAGAAGCTGGAGGAGACAAACATTTAATACTCCTCCATCTTTTTTCAAATCAGGAGATTTAGGAAATTTTAAGACGTTAAGTGATGTGCCCAAGTTAGTGAAAAAAAAAAGCTGAGGTACGAATCCTAATTTCCTAGGTGGGCATACACTTATTCCAGCTTACTTTTTTGTTAGGTCTTTATGAGGTGACATGGACTTCAGACGGTAAATATGTTTTCTCTTTATCAGCTGCTGCTGAGCTTATAACCGGCCAGCATCGTTGCTCGTTGACTTACGTTCATCTTTCTCCACTACCTCTGATGCACGCACCCTTCCGAGGACTCCAGGCCTGCTGCGCGTGGAGGTCCGCTGCCCGCCATCCTGCCCTGTACTCTAATGGGCATCGCTGCTTTCTTTGGGACAAGGTTCTGAGAAATTTTACTTTATAGATTTTATTACAGTTAACTGTCAGAGTACCATGCCAGCTTTGCCAAATACAAATCTTTAACTTACTCTCATTATTACACAGAACCCTCCTCAGCAGATGTGTGCATGCGCGCGCACACACACACACACACACGCTCGGCAATACTCATCTCTGATTTAGATTAAAACTCCTAAAGGTAAAATATGGATATCTTAGCTTATTTTCTCAAAGATCCAATGAACATGCCTCTCTCAATTATATACTTAATAATAGTGTTGGACATTTAATTAGGTTTTTATTACCTAACTGACATTTTTCGCAATTTGTATTAGAAGAAATTTTTAAAAAGATGTCCAGCTTGTCATAATTATTTTGAAAATCAGATTTATTCTTTAACTATGTAATATCTAAGAAATGTAATAATCAAAACAGCTATAGTAAACCAAGCTCTAGGATAATGAAAATTTTCTTCTATCTGCTTCAATTTTCAATAAAAAATAACCTTCATTATTCAACAAATAAAATGATTTTTAAATAGATGTTTACTTAAGAAAATTACAGATGAGTCTACTCAATATTACCCTCAGTATTTTGGGGGGAACCTCATCAAGGATCACAGTTTTAGTTGGATAAAGGCATCAACCATAATATCCATTCAATGATATGAATATTATATGATATGAATATTATATCTTCTAAGTATTCATTTTTAAGCCTCTATCTTCATTTAATTGTTCACTCATCAGTTTCACAGTTCAGCACACATTTCCAATTTACTGCTCACAAATTGAAAGTAAATAGCTTAGTGGGAGGTGGAGGAAAATAAAACTATTTTTAAACACTGGAAGAATTTTATAAAGTCTTTAAAATTCATAACCAAAGGCATGGAGTCATGATATTAACAGACATACATGATCATAAAACACATAAGTGGAGAACTGAAAGGAGCTTTGAACTGTTACCTAATTCTAATATATATATGCATATATATACATACATACATACATATATACATATACACATACATACATATATATATATATTTCCATCCTTTCGTACCAATCTCTGCTTGCCAACTTTATTGTCTGTTCACCAGCTCTCAGCACTCACTTCTCAGTAAAGCCGCCCTGCACCCCTTGGGATAAATTTTTCCTGTTTCAGCACTCTGTGTTTTACTAAGTTTTAGGTTTTAAAAAGCATATCTTATATTTACAACTTTTTGCACAAAGCAGTTGTTTTTCTTAGAAGATACGCCTAGAGGACAGGGCTGGTCACACATCCATCTTCATATCATTTGCATATTTTAATTGAACATTTCTGTACAAATTGATGAGCTTTAGAGTGTTTTCAATTTCCTTAACTGAACATGTACCTGGATTGTAACCTTTTGCCTTAAATGCTTCCTCTCCCCGGAACACTTTTCTGTACAGTGTCCACCTATTGAGATTTCTTAATTCAATTCCCTAATTAAAGAAAAAAATCATGAGAATGACAATGATGATGATTCATTGTCTAAAGCAGTAATGCCCACCAGAACTTCCTGCGGCGAAGGAAATACTCCATATCTGTGTCATTCAATCCCACCGCTGCCAGCTGCATGTGGCTATTTGGGCACTTAGAAAGAAGTTAGTGTGATGGAGAAATGGCAATTGTAATCTAATTTAATTCAATTTAATGTTTATATTGAACGCCCGCATGTAGCTTATGGCTGCAATATTGGAGAGAACAGATTTAAAGCACAAATTCTTCATCTGGGGAGGTTTTAATAAGTGCTTTGAAAGAAAGGGCGATTCTATGGCCAAATTGAAAAAATATATATTCTTGTGTAATAACTTTCTTCTTAAATATTTTTCTATTAATCTAAAAAGTTTAAGGAGTAATGCAGTAAAGTTATACATGTATGTATGCCATGCAAATATGCACACGCTCAGACAGGCCATTTGAGTGTGCATATGTGTGTATGTGCGCATGTCTGGCATGTGCATCTACAGGACGTAGCTGTGTTGACATCACAGAGGCAAGATGAAGCCAGCATGTCCAAAGGTAAACTGGTGATTTCCCTCCCCAGACTCTCTCCTGTTTCTGTGACTTCTCTCTCATTGAATGGCATCGTTGCCTTGTCAACAAGCCCCAGGCATCCTCGACACAGCTCCAGAACATTCCTCAGTCATCAGTTCTGGATCCTTCTGTGTCTGAACGCCTCCTCTGTGGGTGTCCTCTGCTTACACATCACCATGTTTTCTTCATTCGGACCGTCTTTCTAGGTTCACCTCTGATTTTCCTGTACTTGATGGCTTCCCCCCCCACACACAGGTGCTTTTCAAGTAAAATCCGATCCTGCCACTTTTCTTTGAAACAGCCTTTCAGTGATTCCACATTTTCTAAAAGTTAAAGTCGACACCCCTTCATGTGGTCTAACACAATCTTTATTTCTCACCAAATATCACACTACCTCCTTATGGTTCCAATAAATTACTTATATAGTTCCAATGCTAAACTGATATTTTCTGCTTTTATCCCATTGTTTGTATTTTCTCCCTCTGACCTTCTGACAACCCCTCACTACACACCTTTCAACACTTTCCAAGAGTCACGTTTCCTGTAAAATAGTTTGACAGTTGTGCCTCCCCTTCTCCAAAATACTAAAAACTTCCTTCTTTCAAAGAATGAAAAGTCTGAACAGATAACATCTGATATATTTTTTGTTGTTCTTTCAGCTATCGTAAGAATATACCATCAATATTAAACTTCAGCAAAATTAAACAATTAAATATTCAAAATAGATAAAATCACTGATTGCTGTAAACTGCTCATTGTGATGTGAGACGGTGAGGCAGACATGGAGACAATAAATCCTAAATATTTTGACATGTCTGCTCCTGAACACCCTCTTATGTTGTTCCAATACACCTAATATTGCATTGAAGACATAATGTAAAAAGGAAATATTTATAATCTTTATGGTCAAAAGCTGAATATGAAGTGTAGTTTAGGAAACCAGCAAATTTCAATAAGAAGCATCTTTGTATATGACATGTTGGGTTTCTCAGGAAACATATTCTGAGATTCTGAAGTTTGAATGTAGGTCTTTACAGAGTATTCTGGGAGCAACACTCCCAAAGGAAGCAGGCTTGGGCAGAAGGAGAACAGAACTTCCACACTGTAGCAGGGGAAGCGTCAGCTGATCATCCAGGGATCTTGGGAACAGGGATGGCCCTTTGGAGATGTCTCACTCCAAACTTGATGTCCAACACTCTAAACTTGAAGCAAGGCTGAGGTCATGAGACCCCTGAGTATGTCAGTCCTTGGAGGCAGTCTGCCCTATGAAGGAGTGTGGCCTTGAATGTGGGTAGAATTACACCTTCCCCCAAAAGGTGTTGAATTCCTAAACACCTGGACTTGCAAATGTAACCTTACTTTGAAATGGGGCCTTCGCAGATAAAACCAATTTAAAATGAGGTCATACTAGATTAGAGTGGGCCCTACTCCAGTGACTGGTACCCTAATATATGAGTGAAACTTGGACGTAGACACACAGGAAGAATGCCAAGTGCAGATGAAGTCAGAGATTGGAGTGATGCATCTACAGGTCAAAGAAAGCCAAAGATTGCTGGCAACCACTGGAAGCTAGGAGGAGGCAAAGAAGGACCCTTCCCTAGGGTCTTGCAAGAACAAGGCTGTGTGAATACCTTGATTTTGGACTGCCAGTCCCCTAGAATGTTGGGATAAGTAAACAACACAGTTCTGGTGCTTTAAGGCACCTGATGTGTAGTAGTGTGTTATGGTAGCATCAGAAAATGAATATACACTCTTTCTGCCAGACGGCGATTCCTGGCAGCTCTCATCTGTGACAGCCAGTCAAAGTGGCCCCCAGAGCAGGGGGAAGGGTGTGTCCTGTAGCAGCTGCTAGAGCGGAGCTTCCTGGAGTTTTTGGTGTCAGGAGACCCCTCTACACTCTAAAAAAAATAGTGAGGACTCCAGGAACTTTTCGTTTATGTGCTTTTTATTCTTAAACATAAGAGAAATTATTTGAAATGCATTTTATTCTATTTAGAATCAAACACTAAGTTCTAAAATAATGATTTAGATACAATGTTAAAATTCAGAAAAGTTTTTAAAAGCAAAACAGCAAAGCGTTCTGCACATGTTTTCATGTTATTTGTAAGAAGAATGTTCGTGTCAGCCTGTTGCCTAATTTAGAAATGCGAATGAGACAAGAAAGGTTTCTGCATTTTTAAATGGTTAAAAAACCATCAAGAGTAGAATAAGTTATAGCATGTAAAAGGTTACATAAAATATACATTTCAAAATCCATATATTCAATAATGCCCAATGCCAAAATTATCTAATTTTAACAAAACCTTGCTCCATTTACATATCGTTTTTGATTATGTTCTTGCCATAATGGCAGAGCTGAATATTTGTAATACACTATTCGGCCCATAAAGCCAGAATATTTCCCATCTGGACATTTAGAGAAAAAGTTTGCCAACCTCTGTGTTTGGCAAAAATCATGTTATAGCTAGTGGGAGTGAGGATTAAAGTTTTAATAACAAGTGAAATTAATCTCTGAAAAATGCACATAAATATACCTGGCACCCTAGAACCTTCTAGAAAATATAACGAGGCACAAACACATTCTATTAACCATCAGAGTGATACCATCATTGCATATGAGGATGCCTCTGGAATATTCTACGGTGTACTCACTAGAGAATGAACGTCAAAAGAGGTAAGCGGCATGCTAGTGTTCATATGAAAGTGGTTTCCACTTCGTAGGCCCTACACAGCGTCTCAAGGATCCCCAGGGCTTCCCAGTTTATACCTGGAGACAATTGTTTAACAGTACACCCATAGGGAAGAACACTTTGCCTAGCAGATTCAGAATAATTAAAGAGATGATCTCCTAACACAGGATGAGAAAAATAATCTTTGCCCTTTGTCTTTGGAACGTTCCTGTGTATATGAGTCTCATGTTCATCCAGGTGCAAGGACGCGGGATAAGAGGAGCCTCTATGTTTTTTGAAGTATCCATTTTTCTAAGACATCAAGTTTATTTTCATATTTCTAAAATGACTAGTACTTTAAAAAGTGAAAATAACAGATACATGAAGATTTCTCTATGTGAAGAGTATTTTATATGTAAACACATATAATATGTAAATATAGTTTATACAAAAGTATTTATATAACTTACAAAATCTGCATATTAGTGTATATACACTAGAAGTACTGATTATCTCAAATTTAAAAACGTCTCTGAAAGTAGAGAACTTTCCAGTCTAAGCCTGGCTTAGAGTGGAACTACTTGTAACTACAAGTCAGGCTTCACGTGGAAGTGCAAATGGGAGCTGGAGTAAATTTTACGGAGGACTGAGTGAGGTTAGCGAAAGGTTAGAATTTAGAAATAAGAGTCCTTGTTGTTTCACAGGCTTGACAGTGCAAAAGGCCATGTATGCCACCCCTTATGTCCTCTCAGAATGGCCTTGACTGATAAAACAATTTGAGACGGAGGTCTTTACCCCTGAAATTAAGAGGTAGCAAAAAACAAAACAAAACACAAAAAAACACTGTAAGACTACTACTTTAGCAAAAAAGAGGAACAGAAAGAAACTGTAGATTCTTGAATCAAAACTCTAAGATGACAGGGGCCCGAGGATCCATGAAACATGTAATATTAATGATCTACAGTCAGACATGTGTCCCAGGAACATGCAGGAGTCTATGAGAGAAATGGCTTATTTAAACTATAGCCCTGGCTGGTGTGGCTCAGTGGACTGAGTGCCAGCCAGTGAACCAGCGAGTAACTGGTTCAATTCCCAGTTGGGGCACATGCCTGGGTTTTGGGCCAGGTCCCCAGTGCGGGGTGCGTGAGAGGCAACCGCACATCAATGTTTCTTTCCCTCTCTTTCTCCTTCCCTTACCCTCTCTAAAAATAAATAAAAATTAAAAAAAAATTGTACAGCACAAATGAATAAATAGCTGCCCTTCTGATGAATAAACAGCTGCCCTTCTGATTGGCAATAGCTAGGCAAATAGTCCTCTTTCAGACCCAAGACATTGGGATGCATCTTCTCAGTACATTAACGTTCCCTGGGACAACACATTTCCCCCAAGCCTGCTCCCTTCCAGGTTGCTTCCGACGCATGCCATCACGCCACCCTGTGCTCCCCGAACCCAGTCTCACACAGGATGTGTTTTCGGTGTGTGTATTTAGAACATACTTTTAACTGGGTGCATCACTTCGAAAAGGCAACACGAAATATTGAGAACACATTTACTGCAGGGAAGCAAATCTCTCCCCTCTTTCTTCTTTTCTGGCTGGGTTAAGGAAGAGAATAATACTCTTTAAAAACTGGTTATCTTATTTTCTGGCAGTCAATTCATGGTGCCATATTGAAAATATGTTCTCTTCCTAGTTTACATCTAGAACACAGATAGGATTAAACATATTTGCACGGCAACTAAATGCCATATAAAAACATGTTATTAAAATAGTTAGCTACCTTTGGGAAAGGTGGGGGGAGAAGTACCCGGGAGGTACGCAAGTGTGGTTTTGGGTACTGGCAGAATGCTATTTCTTGACGTAGGTTATAGTTTGCCAATTCGTTAAACTGCACGTTTATGTTTAGTGCATTTTTCAGTATTGGTGTTATATTTCTAAGTAAATATAGCCTTAAAATCATGTAAAAACTCACTTAACTCTAAAAAAATAAAATTAAATATTGCTACTATAATTATTTTGGGTTTATGTAATATATAATGTAAATGTGTCTATTTCAATGTAATTCCTTATTCAGTATTTAATTCCTATCCTTATGTTGAAAAAATAATACCATTTACCTTAATACATTTACATGTTAATAATATAACAGATAATTAAAAATATTACAGTGTTTTTCTTCTAATCTGTAGCAAACCATCTGTTTTTATGGAAAGGTATCTATTCAAAGTATTTTTAAAGTGATGGTAACTTTTGAAAACCTAAATTATAAGTCCTCAAAAACTTAATAATTTTTTGTGACTAGAAAGAACAAAATGAAAATTACATTTTCTCTTCACTTAATGTTTAATGTGGCCCTGATCTTCATGTGCCTGAGGGTTTATCAAATTGGGAACTATTATATAAATCTACAAAGAAAAGCATTTCCAAAACTAAGAATATATGTAACCAATTAATGGTAAAATGGAACATGTTTCAACATTTGAAATGATTTTCTCTGATCAGACATTCGTATTCTGCTTTGCCCTTTCTGTTTACATTGTATAAATGAAACTTTAAAATGGATTAAAGATGCACATTTTGCAAAACCCCAAATACTGATATATTCCAGGCTGTGAGCCAATTTTATGATTGCTACATATAATCATGAGGCATCATGAAAGCTTTCTAACTGATCGTAACTTCCAGAAGCAGAGCTCCAAGACCCTGGTCTACACCGAATGCTATTGAACTGTAAGAACACACAGAGGCTGAGTTTTGCATTTTTACTAGATATTCGACAAGACCAGGATCCATTCGATAAGCCATAATTCCATCATTAGGAAAAAACAGAACCATATCAGCCTTACGGAAAGTATAGGATATTATCCAGGGGCCTTTATTATATATTCTAATGTTAATTATAATCCAAGTAATGACAAGGTCCAGGAGGTATCCGGCCATGCACTATGAAAAATAGAGACATTTATTGAAGAAGATGCAAGAAACATTGTACACAGGACCATGATACCTTAGTCCCTTTCAAAGTAGGTACCTCAAGGTCTCACACAGTTCTCCCAGTCGCTATCAACTGCCCCATTGTAATTTTCTGAATCTCATTAATGGTCTGAAACCTCTTCTCTTTCAAAGGTGGTTTTGACTTTAGGAAAAGCCGGAAGTTGCAGGGTGCCAGATCTGGGCTCTAAGAGGACTGAGTCACCTGAGGATTTGATATTTTGCCACAACACTGAACAAGATGAAAAGTGTGAGCAGGCATGTCATCGTGATGAACCTGCCAATCACCAGTTGCCCATAGCTGCAGCCTTCTGAGTCACCTGAATAGTTTCTGTGGAGGAATGTTCAAGCTTAATGCAAAATTTGATGTAGATTCGTTGCTCTACTCATTTTGAATGAGACAGCTACAGTCCACAGGCTCACTCAATAGCATCTACCACCCCCACTGACTAGTATAGTGAAGTTGTCATTGTTCATGCATGCAAGTTCCAGTCCACTCTCCTTGGCTGCCAGGTTACTTTAATGTCACACAAACCATTCTCGTTATATTAACAGTGGCTGGACTTCCTGTGGACCGACCATGTATGCCCAATTTGACATTTTTCCACAAAGCAGTGTGGGCCAGCCAAGGCACTGAGCAGTGAATTAGAACTCTCCCAGATACACTGCTGCTCCCCCACCTTTAAAGAACAACTAAGAAAGTATCTTTGGAAATTATCTCTATGGCCTTACACAACGAAGTTTGGAAATTCTGCAACCCATGCCTAATGAGAGAGCTTTTGATTTATGAAATCGGGAAAGGAAGTGGGTTTATATTTTGTTTAATCATCAGATGACATCAAAAGTGATAGTGGATAATGTGCCACAAATAAGACCATTCCTTGAATAGATATCACGAGTGGCACAGGGAAAGGGCATTTTGAGGCTTGTTGCCATAATAAATGAAAGAAACGCCTGCATGCTTTACACAAAATGATTCTGTTTTATCAGAGTGAAACTCTGAACATCAAGCCCCAGAATTAATCAAAGTGGCTACAAAGCACTTGAACAGAAGCACGAGTCTGACAAAGATAAATTGTGTAAAGAGAAGCTGCTTCCAATTTTAGAAGAAAAAAAATTATATAGTCACCTTAATGAAGAAAGAGGGTTACACATAGGAAACTTGGTAAGCCCCTGCCCTCACGGCGTCCTGGAAAACTCGGCTTGCCAAAAATGTGTCCATCCTCACCCTCAAGTCCTCTTCATAACTTACTTTTTAAGGTACCAAAACTTCTAACCAGTCAAATCTACAATCATGTGCTACTATGGACTAAATGTATGTGCTGCCCCACCCACCAATTTATATGTTGAAACTTGAACCCCTCACTGCAGCAGGTTTTGGAGTAAGGAAGTTACTAAGGTTAAGTGAGGTCAGAGGCTGAGGACCCGACTCCATAGCATGAGTGTTCCTATGGGCATAGATGCTAGAATGCTAGTGAACCTTCTCTCTCTCTCTCTCTCTTTCTCTCTCGCTCTCGCTCTCGCTCTCCATGCACAGAAGAGGCCACATGAGCACACGGACAAAAGGGGGCTCTGCTACAGCAGACTGGGCCACTGAGATGCACCTGTTACCCCGGTCACACACACGCTCCTATCCATCGCTCAGAGCATGATACACAGAGACAGCAAGTATTATGTGGCAACAGAAACAAGAGTAACCCCACAAGTTAGAGCTGAGGTGGAGACAGGATATTAAAGAAATAATTACTCTGCCCCAGCAACTGGGGGTTTGCAATGTTGGACATTAGCAACGGCATTGGAGAAATACTCTGTTTCTGAGGAATTCGAGGAGCAGGGAGAAATGCTTAAAGATGGGCCACAACACAGTATGAGGTCATGATGTTACATTATGGTAATTACTGTGAGAAGGGTGGGCATAAATGCTAGGAGACGCCAAAAGGGTCACAGACCCTGTCTACTAGAGCAAGGAGGGCTTCTCAGAGGAGGGGGCACTTCAGTTTAGTGGTGAAGGGTGGATAGGACCTATCCACAAGGAGGAGGGGCTGGGGTAGGAAGGCTCTAGAAAGAGAACACTGGTGAAAAAATACGAAGCTGTTAAAGATAGTGGCGTGTGTGTTACAGGGAGAGTGGTTCTCTGTGAATAGATTTCCATAGTCGTGAAACAGAGAAGCCAGAGGTGAGATGGAAAATTGATAAACAGCGGGTCCTTGTGAAGAACATGGATGTCCCAAGACAGGAGTTTGGAGTTGGTGTCGACCCTGGTGCCTTTGTCTGGAAGTGGACATGGCCAGGTGTATTTTAGAACAGTACCTCTAAGAGCCGCAGAGAGGGATACATGCTCACAGGGGGACCAATTAGGGACTCTTACAAAGTCAAAGGGAGTGAAGTTAAAATCCTGTGTGAAAGAAGTAATGGAGGTTTGGTATTTAAACATGAGAAACATTCACAGAAAGAATATTTAGCATTAATCCAAAAAGGGGGTGGGGGAGGTCAGGGAGGGGGAAGGAGAGATAAAGAGCAGTGGGAGGAGACTGGACTCGGGGTGGTGGACACTCAGTACGACACACGGTGACGTGTGGTAGAAGCTTATATAATTTTATTAACCAACGTTGCCCCAAGCAATTCCACACACAAAAAAATTTTTTTTAAATGCAGGCAGTGAAATAACAACAACAAAAAAAAGATGTGTTTTTATTCATTTGATCTAGGAGAGTAAAATAATACATAAGATAAAATTAAAGTTTTTAATTTTGAATATTTAGGTGTGTGTTTTTTGGTTTTTTGGGTTTTTTTACAGATGCCCACCCAAGGGACATAGTGTCTCCTGAGAAATAATTTGTGAAATGAAACATACTCACAAATTAAAACTTTTCTCAGAATTCTGCCATGATTTTCATCCTAAAACCAAGCTTTTAAACCAAGAGAAGAAAAATCATGTGCCTAAAATTACCCCCCAAAGTATCTCCCTATGAAAACATTCAGTTGCTGCAGAATAAAAAAAGAAATAAGTAGAACTTGTGGAAGAAATGAGCTACTTCTGTCTCATTTCCATACATTTCTCTACAACATACATCTCACATGGGGCACCATGCGGAGGTGGGGAGAAGAGGCGTGCACTGATTCATGGGGGGTTTAAAATATGAGTGACATCATGAGCCTGACGTGTGGCTGGAGCTCTAAGTCAGGGTTGGGCATGATCATCTTTTCCAATTATACAGCAGATATCTTAATATGCTAAGTTCTCTTTATGGCGACTCCTTTTAGTAATCAAAAATTATTAGCGACATTATTCTGGAAAATATATTGCACAGTTTTTGCAGATCAGGATGTTTTGCGCTGTGACACATAGTAAATATCTATTAGCAAGAACCTTCAGCAACTCCATGTGTGTTTTAATAGGATGGCGAACTGCGTGAAACTCACAGTGCCTGTCTACCGTTGGGCGGACTGATGTATTTTTATTTGTTTACTTAATTTAAATCTGTGCCTCCCCTAAATTCTGCTCATGTATGTGCAGGAGCATTAGATACATTCACCATTTAATCATTATTTTGAGCAGGGTTCATAACTGGGAGGACAGCAATCTCAGCATAAAAATAATTTGTGAGCACCAAAAGCTTGAGAATGTAGTCATTTATCAGAGGGTTGGAGAGAGAACTCTTATTTCTTGGGTGGTTAACAGGGTTAATCATTTCTTTCTTTTTTCCTATCCTGTACCTTTAGAGGTAGGTGATATGTGAAGACAGATTTGTTCTCTCAACAGCACTAATTTCAGTTTAATAATAGCAATAATTTGGACTTATTAAGTGCTTGCTGTTCATCAGGGACTGTACCTGTAGTATATACAACAAGGTCTGTCCAGAAAAAGTGCAGCCATTGTTAATATAATATAATAAGAATGATTTGGGCAACATCAATGTAACCTGGCAGCCAAGGAGAGTGGACTCATGCGTGAACAATGATGACTTCACTGTACTAGTCAGTGGGGACGGTTGATGCTGTTGAGTGAGCACGTGTACTGTGTGGCTGTTGCATTCAAAATGACTGAGTAGAGCAACAAATCTGCATCAAATTTTGTGTCAGGCTTGAACATTCCTTCTGCAGAAACTATTCAGATGACTCAGAGGGCCACAGCCATGGGCACCTGGTGACTGGCAGCTTCATCATGACAATGTACTCACATGCATATGTCTCATGAAGAGATTTTTGGAAAAATGTCAAATCACCCAGGTGACTCAGGTTCCCTACAGCCCAGATTTGGTGCTCTGGGACTTCTGGCATTTCCCCAAACTAAACTCATTTTTGAAAGGGAAGAGATTTCAGACAGATGGTGATATTAAAGAAAATACTACAGGGCAGCTGATGGCGATTGGGAGAACTGAGGGGGTCTCACTGTGCCTACCTTGAAGGGGACTGAGGTGTCACTGTGCTATGTACAATGTTTCTTGAATCTTGTATCTTCTTCAGTAATTATGTCTAGTTTCCATAGTATGTGGCTGGATACTTTCTGGACAGACCTTGTATAACTTGAGCAGTTTTAAACAACCCTGAAAGTAGGTATGTGGCCCCATTTTACAACTGACTAAACAGAAGCACACAAAATTGTTTGCCTCAAGGTCACAAGATCAGAGCAAAATTCTGGACTGAAACCCAGGACTAACTGTCGCAAAGGCCATCATCCCCTTCCGCTCTGCCAACCGCAGCTTGTGGTGGTCAACTTATCACATACGCATAGAACCACGTGTCCTGCACAGGTCTCCACACTCAGAAATACATCAGGAGGAACTTTGTGCCTTCCTTGCCTTATTTCAGACAGAATTTTGTTTATTTAAAAAAAGAAAACAACAAAACTTTCTCATCCAAATGGCTGCATTTCTATTGCCTCTGTACTCAATAGCAATGAAGAGCAACAGAACGTGTTAGGCCTTAAAGGGCTTGAGAAAGGGCCTAGTCTTTTCCTTTCCTCCATCCCGATTTTTCCAACTACAAAATTGGGGCCTGGACACAGAGTGATTTGCTGATATCCACAGTAACGTTAGTGGCAGAGCCAGAACTTGGACACCTCACTCCAGGTCCACTGCTTCCCCTTCCTTCCAGTTTGCATTTTTAATATTAAAGTTCATAGCTAAACACCTAAACATCCAACAAGCATCCACTGATTGCATAGTATTTGCTGTGATACATGTTATATGTATAACACACACACATATATATATACACACACACGTGAAATGTGTAGAGATAGAAAAAGAGATAGATTATCATATTCATTTCAATCAAAAATTGTACAGTGTATTGGAGAGACAGTTATAGGACAAAATCTTAAGTGTAACGGGACAGCTGGCATAGAAGAAGATTTCTGAGCAGGGACCACAATGGGATGCAGCCTTAAGAAGGTTACTCTCGTGAGGGAGTGAGAATGGTTGAGGTAGGCAGGCTTCGGAAGTGGAGGCACTATTATGGCATGACCGTAAGAACACATTTCAAGCAGAAACACTGTCAACATCCATTTGACAAAGGATTTTTTCTTTGTCTTACTTGGCAACTGCAGGTTCCCCCTGCAATAGAAGTACTTTTGTTTCAAAATCCTGGATGTGCCAGTGGTAAGTATAAGGTTGCAGTAAGACGATTCATAAGAAAAGTGCTCTGCTGTTTTTACTTTATAAAATCATCCTAACCATTCATTCACGGATTCATTCATTTGCTCAACAATTACCGAATTTCTGCCTGCTCTATGTCCAACACCGGGCAAAGGAGAACAGATAACCGAGCACAGGGTCTGAGCACAAGGGCCCACGAATGGCCACCCAGGCAAGGAAAACGTGCATGGAAAATAGTAAGAACAATGAATGAATGGGGGTGATGGCAGGGAGAAGAGAAAAGAGGGATCCCATTAAAATATTTTGTTCTATAAAATGTCTCTAATGACAATGTTGTCAAGACCAAGGAGAATTTCCGAGGAACGCCATAGCCTGATGGGAAGAAACCCGTTTGAGAAAAATCCACAGAAAGATAACTTTTCTTCCTTTCTCCTCTTCAGAATTTAGCCACACAACCCCCTCACCCCGGAAAAATGACTGGAGCAATCTGGGGTGAAACATCTGACACTAAGGTGACACTTAAAGACAAAAAGTGATGTGCAAAGAGGTAGAGTGACAAGCGTGTGCCCTAGGCATGCGAACAGCCACCTGATTCCCCCGGATGTGGAGCCTTTAACAACAACAAAGGTAAACAGTATTCGTCAATTTATTTCTGCACCTGGATAGAAGTAAGTTAAGTTTCTGAAAACCAGAATCATAAGGAATCTTTTGTAATCGGAGACATTAAAAACCCGAACCTCATAACAGATCTCCTCTACAATGTCTGAAATGGATTTTTATAGACACTACAGGGAACACTGTTCAGGAACAGAAGCAGAATGGCTGTCCTTCGCCTTGACAATCACCATCTACATCTCATTACTCCCTGATGAGGAGCATCAGACTGCCGCCCCTCCTGACCCCACACATAATATGTAAGTCCATGGGCAAGGCTGCAGGTCCCTGTCCTGCTGCCCTCCCTCTTCTCACTGCTGCCTTCCTTGTGTCCCTGTTCCTAAACTTTTTCAGGTGGCACTGAAACTACCCATCATGGCATTTATTTATTTTTTTGTTTGTTTGTTTTAACACCATCCCCTTTGTGAAACGCCATGATGTAATGATATATTTAATTCTGACCTAAAAATCAGGAATGGAAAAATACGATTTTATTATATGCATCCACTACAGAATCACAACCACTAGCATGTGGGCCCACACACACGACAAGCTGTTTGACTGTTTCTGAGTTTTTCTGTTACTATTCATTTGCTCTTTGTTCATTTGCTTTGTCATCTGCTGGCTTTGCTAGCAGGCCAGTGCCAAGGGTTTAAGAAAATTGTTTAGGAAAAAAAATTAAGCTAGGGAAAACTCTATCTATTTTCTTATGCTTATTTAAAAATGGAGAGAAACATCGCTTTTCTTTTTTTAACAGCTGAGCACAACGAATGACTCAGAAATGCAGAATTCTGCATCCGATGGCCATTGCATCAAGTACTGGTGTGAGCCATGTGTTTTATGTGGTTTCCCGAAGGCAAGTCTCTGGTGCTTGCATTTTACTCTGACTCATTTTTTACACCAGATATCTTGTATCTGCTATAAAAAGGAACAAATCCAGTTTCAGTTGGTTGAGACTGACTCTGAAGATCAACTATATGGTGTAATTGAATATTTTGCATCAATTTAGTTAGGGTTATGAGGCCTGTGCACAGGAACCTTTCTATATATTGAGATTGGGCCCACCCTTCCTCCTGGAATCTTTCAAACAAATGAGCTGAGCTGTCTTCTTCTGGTCACTATCTACAAGGAACCCATTAAGATTCCAAATGTGTGCCGAGAAAGTTTCTAGTTACACTTTACTACATTTCAAGGAAAGATGTGTAAGATTGTTATTGTGATACTCACGCATGTGGGAATTCTCTAAAATCTCACAGACACCAGCTTGGGGATTTCAATAATCTTCATTCCTGTACTGAATTTGTTCTCTTCATCCTGCACCCACATGGCCTCCAGCTGTTCTGTGTGGTTGGGAACTGGCCCATGCTAAGCACACTGAGGACACTTTTAAGTGTTGGGTGGTTCATTGATAGAAAATTCATTAAAGAATGCATGTGAATTTTCTAAATAAGTCACATTCTATTCATAGATACAGGTGCCAGGACCATGCAATGGTGCAGTTTCTGCTCCCTGCTCTCATTGCCATTCTTAGGTTACAATGAGTTTCCCCCGGTTGTCAAAACGGAACACGGGCAGTAGGCACAGAGTTCACGTGATCTTTACAGCACCACTCTGGGGCCTTAGCTTTACTCTGGTTACTGTTGCAAAGTGTCAACAGAGATGTGCACAGGGAGAGCAGCTTTTCCCAACTGTTCCTTACGAATCATTGAAAATACATTTTTTCATCATAGCAGTAACCGCATGGTAATAAGCGGGTGGTGCAAACCGTATAGTACAATGCAGCAATCCCAGTCAGTGCAAATAATTAGAGTGAGCTCCAGTGTTTGCAAAATGGTCCATTTGGTTCCAGCAACTGTGCTTCACCACACTTGAATTCAAATCTTCTCTATCTAGAGACTAATTTGTGAAACAGTCAAGTCACCGGTGCTGGAGAGCATTCTATATGCGAATAAAGTTTTTATCATAAATGCAGACATGCTTATTTTCTCTGGTGACTAATTCAGTATTCATTAGAGATACAAAGAAAAATGTATTGAAAGTACATATTCTGGAATAGAATGCCAGTAAGGACGTGAGGGAAAAGAGCTAATACAGATTAAACGCTCTTGGCCAACCACTATGCTGAGCTCATTGAAAGGCTTGCCTGACTGAGGATTGCCTTAATAGAGCACTATTAAGACAATACTCGTGTATCCCCATTCTCAGGCGAGGAGATGGAGGCACAGAAAACATGAAGGATTGAAATAACCGAAGAGCACACAGGTGGTAGAGCAACAAAGAGTCACACTGGGTGCTTCTGTAAAGAAACTTAGAATTTTTCTAGAACTTTCTTAACAGCAAAAGTATTTTACATTCCAAGTAACCAATAAATTATTTCCTTTTGTGTTAAACCAAAGTCCCTCAAGCACACACTTAAATTTACTTTCTCAGTATATTTTCATTTTTGGTGGACAGTACAGCAAATGGTCACACTTATGTAAGATATCTTTGTACATTTAAGTTTATATTCACTTATACCTGCCTTCTGAATCTTTGCCAAATCTACCGTATTCCTTTCAGAATCCAAAATAAAAAATGGAATAATTACTCTAAGGATTTAATCATAATTGTATATAATGGGCAATCCAATATGTAATATTTCTCTATGTGTATTCATTTATTGTGTCCTGGTAGACTTTTATTACTTTAACTACAGTATTACCTAATGGCTCAAGACATACATTTTTTTAAAACTTTGAAACCCAAGATCATTTTTCAAGTATTTTTGCTCATTTCCCTATTATATCTTGTACTGGAATGTTCTGTGCACTGGTATTTGCTTTTCCCATGACTTTCCTCTCGCTGGATCCTGAAGGATCCGGTTTCTGGAGTTCTGAGCTCTCCTACAGGATCTGGGTTGGACTCATAAACAAACTCTTCCATTGTAAATTGTTTGATCTTGGACAGGAAACAATTACTTAACATCCATTTCTGTTTTCTGCTCTGCTGTAAAATGTGGTTAACACTGGGACCACCTTGGACAGTTGCCGTGAGGGTTTGCGTGGATACCTCACTCAGAGCAGTGTTTCACACAGAACAAACATCATGGGTTACCTACCATGATGACGTAAGTTACTTTAAAACTGCCTCCCTCTGAAGCTCTGTGTCTTAGTCAGTGAGAGCTGCTGTAATGAAATACCATGGACTCAATTGCTTATAAAGAACAGAAATTCATTCCTCACTGTTCTGGAGGCTAGATGGCAAGATCAGGGTGCCTGCATGGGTGGGTAAAAGGATGCTGTTCTGTGTCCCTGGCAGAAAGGCCTGGCAGCTCTGTGGGCTTTCCCTTATAAGGGCACGAATCCCAATCATGGGGGTTCCACCCTTGTGACCCAATCATCTCCCAAAGGCCCCACTGCCTAATACCATCCCATTAGGCATTAAGGTTCAACATATGACTCGGGGGGCACAAACAGTTAGATCAGAGTACCCCCTAAACTTTCCTCTAATTCCTCCAGTGTAATTGATGAGCTGCCCCTCCTCAACATTCCAGAAAAAACAGCAGCTATTCAAATAGAAACTTTTTTAACTTCTCACCACACTCCACCAGACTAAGGGACCTTATCTCTTTCTCTTTTCCCATCAAAGTGTCCTACTACTATTTTCCCCACTGCTTTGAAACCTTGTTTTAAAAGAAAAGGAATAAGTAAACAAAAACAACTCTCCCGTAAGTTATTTACCCCTTTTTACTGCCAGAGTTCTGGAAACAGCCTCAGACTCTAGACTTCCCTTCTACAAGAGTTTACGTTTCGTTTCCTCCTCAGCCGCCAGAGCCTGACACCCCTCCAGCCACCTTCCTGAAACCATCCCGTGCAGAGCTTGAGCTATCTCAGCTGTCCCCGTCTTACAGACATTTTCTACTCTTTGTCACGGTGAACCTCTTCCTATGTGATGTGGCTGGACTGCAGCCTTCTTTTTGGAACGCTCAGTTCGTAGTTCCCAGGACACATGGAAGGCCTGTGTTTTTCATTTCCTGTATCTTTTACTGGACTCTCTTTTTCCTGCCTTCAAATGTTAATACTTTCAACTTCACTCTGGCTCCTTCTCTGGTCACCTTTACATGTCAACATGGTTTTCATGTATCTTTAGGTTGACATTACCAACCTGTTTTCTATTCCCAAGCCATGTGTCTAATTAAACACTGGACATGTATTCTGAGTCTTATAAAATCAATCTCCTAATATCTTTCTCAAGTTCATTTTTGTTATTTATCTCTGCTCTCACTACTCTGAGAGGCCGAATGATACAGTGAAAGAAGGAAAGAATTGGTATCCAGATTGACTGAGATTCAAAATCGGACTCCAGTCTGCGCTTGTGTATGACCTTGACCCAGATACTTACCCTCTCTGACCCTCCATTTTGTATAACCACTGTAATTTCACCTAATGATGCCAAAAGCATAGGATCCCAGTGAAGATTTGGATAATCTCTGGAAGGGACTTCAACAGCGTTAAAAACTTAGTACATAATGCAATTCCACCCCCCTCCCACAGAGAGCACACTTTCAGAAATTACTGTCCAACCTAAACCAATGACATCCTCAGACTGGCCTCCCTGGCTGCACTTGCCCTTCCTGAAAATCCCATCTTCACACTGTCGCTCGTCAAATTTCGAAACACAAACGTTATCATATCACATGCTTGCATGGACGTCTCTTTAACTCCATAGCACCGAATGGACTGCATGACTGCTCCTCAGATTCCAACCCATGGGCCTTTCTGACTCCACTCCCAGCATCTTCACCTGCTAGTGCACCCCACACCCTGGCCCACTACATGGCGGGCAGATTGCCGAGAGTGATGCTTTTTCTTAGGCTGCTGTTTCTTCACACCTGCCCTTTCTTCACCTAGCTCCCTTTTTTTGTTTTTGTTTTTTAAAATTTATTTTAAATATTTTATTTATTATTCTTAGAAAGAGGGAAAGAGAAAGAGAGGGATAGAAACATCAGTGTGTGGTTGCCTCTGACCTGCCTTCTACTGGGGACCTGGCCCACAACCCAGGCATGTGCCCTGACTGGGAATCAAACCCATGACCCTTTGGTTAGCAGGCTGGCACTCAATCCACTGAGCCTCACTAGCCAGTGATTGCCTAGCTTCCTTTCGTCCACCTGGCATACCTCTATTAATTTTTCTAGTTCCATCTCATGTGTGTCTTCTTTCTGACATTTTCTTGAAATAGCAGAACAACTCCTCCACTGTGCCCCCATTCTTCTGTGCATGATCTGAGGTTGTTTATTATTTTGTTGTATGGCCATTATTCATATATCATCTTACCTACGAAGCCCAGGATTTTACCTGGTCACACCTGTAGTCTCCTCCTTGATAGAAAATAGGTACTCCCTAATCATTTGCTGAATGAATCAATGAAAAAGTGATCCAACTCAACCCTGCCTAGACTGTGAGATCACGACAAACTTACTTTGTACCCTCTGCATCACTTAGCAGTTATAAGTATCTCAAAATAGTGGCCAGCACTTACTAATTTCTCATTATGAACCAGGTACAGTTCTAGGTGCCTCTCCACATTCAGTTAATTTTCTCAAGCACCTTATGAGGCAGGCATCAACAGAGGAGTTGAACGATTCACCTCAGTGGCACAGCCCGCACTGAGTGCAGTCCGGGAGCTCCGAGGCTGGAGGTAACCACTGTGCAACACTGGGAATGACTCCAGAAATCACGCAGTTTGAAAAGCTGATGATATGTACGTCTTATGATTTATCATAGAAATAGTTTTTGAAAGGGTAACCTCTTCTGAGCGTCTAAGAAAATTTTCAGTTTCAAGTGAAATAATTCAGGTTATCTCTCACCAGCATGAAATTCTTTTCTTTTTTATAGAGCCTCCAAGGAACCCACTAGTTGGGAATATATTAACTGCAGGATTTAAATTACACAGCATGGTTTAACACAAAGAAATTAATTGAGAAAGTTTTAAGAAAATCTTGTTCTTTTCAATAAATGTTGCTACTGGGAACAAAGGCGAGCTGGAGAGTATATTGAGAATAAGGTTCTTTTCTAAACTAATCTGGGATTTTCTGTAAATAATATATGCAATGCCAATGCTACCCTTTCATTTTCTTTTAAATTCTGTACAAATATAATGAGGCTACTGATTGAATTTATCTGGACTAATGCTCTCTCATATTACCTTTAAGAAGCCTTCCTCCTTTTGAACCCTATAGGGGAATTTATTTTTTGATGCATATTTATATATTATAGTGAGATCATATTACAATGAACTTAATTTTTGTCACCTGTGAGTATCATTTACATTGAAATAAATGGTATTTCAATATGGCTGTAAGATCAACCTGTAACACCACAAAGATAATTTTCTATATTATGTTTACTCCAACAACAAAAGAAAATGAAGGAAAAACTTTTTGTCCTCATTTATGATAAAATAAAATAAAAAGATGCAAGTCTGTTCCATTCCTAAAAGAAAAATAATAAAAATATGATGTACAATATCTTACAAGTATTTGAATAAGAAAAGAGATTCAATATACTTCTAATGTTGCTAGTAATACATATTTTTCTATTATCTATATTTCTTTGTGATCATTTGCAAAACAATAAAGTCTGGGCTTTTAGTGGGCCAGTTTCTCTTCCAAATCTACTGTCTACCAAGGCTGATAACACAAAGTATGATAAACCTAAATTTTAACTTATTACAACCTTAACTCAGACAACACTGTTTGAAAAGATGTGATTTCCTCTTACAGAATTTAAGAAACAACTGGCTGTTCTAAACCATAATATAAACATTCTGAAATGTTTCCACTCGCTTGCTTACACTTAACGTGTCTAGCTTCCCAGATACATGAGCTTTGCTTGTACCTATTGACGAAGAGCCTGCAAACTGAATGCTGTTTGAAACTGAGCTAATTAACTTATTACAACAACGCTGTTCTCAGGGCTGATTGGTGCATGGCAGCTGTAGTGACCCACTCACTGGTTAGTGCACCATGCCCAGTAATTTTACAGCGCTGCTTCAGTGATGTATTTCTATCACGGCACACAGGTTAAATATTACCAGATACCTTTTATGAGCCAGAAACTCTGCTAGCCACTGGGTAGAGAACCTCCACAAATTACATTTTAGTTGGAGAAGACAGTCCACTTACATCATTTTTGTTTGAATGTAGACAAAGAAATCTAATAAGGAATGTAATTATAACTTAACTGCCTCAATTCAGATAGGTTAATGGATTTGTTGGCTATCAAAACAAAGGGTGACATATGATTAGGAGCAGAACCAATGCAATCCCTGCCAGTTTAAATCCTTCTCAGGATCTGGGGCTCGTACGTCTGCTGTTCCTACAAATTGCTGGGAAAGTTATTCCCTTGCTGCTGGCTAACACCACAAGTACAAATTATCCAGTGCCTTTAAGCAAGATGTTTGACCACTATGTCATACTTTCTATAGTAATAAATACTTTATAAATAATTGTAGCCATGCACCTGTTCCACGAGGGGTAATAACTCTGATAAACTTAAGAATTTGTTCTCAACCTGAACAAATCTCTCATTTTCCCGAAGTTGTGCTTTGTGCTATGTGTTCTTTTCTGGTCTGAAACTTTCCGAGTTTTTTCAAGGGCACGCATAGACAAAAAGCCTCATGGGAGTCACAGGCTCTCTATCGTCCCTTTCATGAGAAAGTAATTCTAGCCTCTCTCACTGGGGCTGCCATGGCCCTTCTAGTGTTCACTATCGCAGCAGGGCCTCTGGCTGAACGTAGGTCTCATTCTAAGCTATGAACCAAACCAGGGATAAGACCACCTCTGCCTGGGTATCCTTAGTTTCTCCTTGCTTTGCTCGGGTGAGCAGCCCATTCAGGTCAACTGTCCAGCAGGTCTCCCAGGCCAGACTGTGTGGCATATGCTGTGGGCAAATGGTAGATGCATATGCTATTTTCCAGCAACAGGTAGATTCCAGGTGTTAGTGAGCCTGCTTTTAGTTTCACCCAGGAGCTTCTGGGTTTGGCCGCAGACACACTTCTCCACAGACTCAGGTAAGGTTTTGATTCATCTCTTATTTAATATACATGCCAGACAAAGCAAACAAACAAACAAAGTGAAACAAGGCCTCAGTGAAAGCAGAATTTCCAGATGGATGTTGACTGATAGTGAATAGAGAATGGTACACATTTCTGTTGATCCTCTCCAATGGGCAGCAGGGAGACTTTTTGAAGTGGGATTCTCAGAAAGCCAGGATCTGTGGTTGCCCTTCTGTTCCTTTCCCTTCTCAGGTCAGAGCCAGTAGAATTTCCCCTCACAGGCAACACCGGCGTCCACCCCCTGCCCCTCCAAACTCTCCAATGGCTTTCGAGCTCCCTGAGCCCTGCACGGGCGGCCCCCTCTTCACAAGCCCTGACCACACCAGCCTCCCCCAGCTGTGACCTCTCCCTGAAAGGGTGTCCAGGTGGCCCAGTCCCTCATGGCCATCCAGTGTTTATTCAAATGCTCCCAGTTTCTGTTTCCGCTTAATGTCTCTCTATAGCACTTAGTCCCATTCGACCTGTCACCTGTAACGCCTGGCCAAGTCCTCTGAGGGGAGTGAGAAGAAAAGTAAGAATACGGGTTGGGTGATGTGCAGAGAGAGAGCTACAAAGTGTTAGAATGAAATATTTTTGGCTACCAGAGTGTTAAAGTATATTTGATACACACGTGCGTGTGTATGTGTGTATGTGTGTGTGTGTGTGTGTGTGTGTAGTAAGTGATATACGATGAGTGACATACCGGAAGTTGAGATGACTGAGTGTTACTGATTTGGTATCAACAAGGTCAATGTATGAATGTGTGACTAGGATGAGGTTAAGTCCCTGAATGTTCAGGGGATTGGAAAGAATGTCTACAGTGATATTAAAATGACCAATAATTAGGACTGGAGAGAAATAACAATGTACCAGACACTGAATTCTTCAACAGTAAGGGGGAAGCGTGGGAGAGAACCTGGTAACAAAATACAGTATGAGGTTCTTTTTTGGGCATTAGAACTGTTCTGTGCTCTATTAGTGCTGGTGGTTACAAGAAAGTGTTCTAACTGGGCACACCACTCCATTAATAATTTGTGGTATGGAAGGAAGGGAATGGGCATCATGTAGTCAACTCAGTGTGTTCCATAACTGCCAGTTACATGACCTCAAAGTGGACACTTGCTGTTCTGCAAACTGCTTTCTAAGCAACATTAATGGTTTCTAGTACCTTCATAGCAGTTCCATCAATAAAGGATGCTATGACCACCGAGCTTCAGGAGATCCTGGGTTAACAAAACTTACACTGGTGGAGCGTATCAGCACTCATATTTTAGTGTGCAGTGTGAATCCCCGAAACAGAGATTAGTGCATAGTAGTTCCAGAGCTTGATCAACCATTGTACTGTTCTACTTTCGGTTTCTTCCAAACACAGCCTGGGATAGGGCTGTAAATGCTCACTGTTTAATGGTGAGCATGCAAACCAGTGAGACCACCACCCTAGTCTATGATGCAGACATGTTTAATGCTTAAGATTTTGTTGTAAGAAAAGCATGACTGTGTGGAAAGATCCAGCTACAGGTATGTTCATGGCAGCATTAGTAAAAAAAAAAAAATCAGAAATAAAGTGAATGGATAATGGGTTGTTGCTTAGGTGAATCTGTATGAAATGGGAAACCCAGAGGCTGTGCAGCATGCCGTAGCCCCAGAGCGTGCACTGATTTGGGAATACATTGATAAATAAACAAAGGCAGGCAATAAATAACATGCAGGGCTCAGGGCCTACAGTGTCCAAAGCATAGGGCTTATGCTTGATTAAAAAAAATATATATATATATATATGTACATTTGATGAACAAAGTGTGTGTACACATGTATGTTAAAGAGTATTTTGTCTGCATGTTGGGATAATAGGTAAATGTTCTTCTTTATTTCTTATTATTTACCTATTATTTCCAAAATCCCTATAGCAGTCACACAACATGTAACATTTAAGGAATTGTTGAACTGATATATATAAATGTAGATATATAGATCTATCTATCTATATATAGATATATCTATTTGAGCATGTATGTGTGTTTAATTTTTATTGATGTACTTTTCCCCTGCATGCAGCACTCAGATTTGTTGCTTTAATCAGCTCCACAGAGATGGAGTGCGCATTTCAGAGGTAAATCAAGTAATAAGAAACCTTCTGCCGCTCTGGTACATATTTACAATACGATCTGTACAAAAATTGGTAGCCATGCCATGGCATCACCTGGAAATGCTTTCCAATGAGCTTTCCAGTATAATCTAGTAAAGGTACTAACTAATGATTATTTTTCATTGTCACTCAAATCAAAGAATTTGGGGGAACTATCAAAATAGTATTTTAAATCGGAGTGGGATGCATCCAGGTGGTTTCAGCTGTTATGACATTGCAGTGGTTTAGGCCTGAGCAGATCCACTTCCTTGCTCTGCTGGGATCTCAGCCGTGCAGTCGCAACCTGATACAGAGCAGCCATCAACCGTTCACTCACATACACTCACGCAGGCCACACACACTTTTCCTACTTTAATAAGGGAGCTAAGTACTAGGATGACTTGGGGAAGAAACGTGGGTTTTCAGGGATAAAATCTCAATCATGTATTTTTGATTGAAGACCCCGCAAAAGCCAGGATTGATTTATTTAAAAATGTGTATTTATTTTTACCTGTTTAAACTTCAGTCTCCTTTGAGGACCCTCCATTTGATGCAATACACCTATCGAGACTTTTTTCTGCTGCTCAAAACCATTTTTGAACTCATTGATTTTGATGCCTTTCAGTGCTTCTGCCATTTTTTGTTTCACCTCTTCCACATCAGCAAATTGTTTCCCTTTGAGGATTTTTTCATTCAGGGGAGCCAAAAAAAATCACTCAGGATGAGATCGGGTGAATAGGGAGGGTGGAGCCCAGAGGTCATACTGTTTTGGGTTAAAAACTGCTAAACACTAAGTGCGGTGTGGGCAAGTGCGCTCCTGAATCACCCATCATGAACTGGGCAAATGTGTTGAAAGGCTTCAAAAAAATTAACTAAAGTTGAATGCAGCCTCTCACAACAATGCCTGCTGGTCTATCGATACTGATACATCCTTAGGACACTCACCTAGCAGGGGAAGCCTGCACTGCAAGAGGCCTTCCCTCCAGGGGATGGTTCTTTTTTTTTTTTGTCCTTCCTTGCATGTATACCATTATGCGAAGATTTATGGTGCCACATTTTCAACTGGAGTCTCACATGGGTCTGAAAACTCCCACACAAGATCATTCTTGACAAAGATAAATAAGTATTTTACAATCTGTACATAAACCCAAATATTCAGAAAAGATGGTGCTATTATTTTTATACCTCATGTTTTCATTAAAATTGAGAGAAATGTTTGTTCTACATAGAACGTGTAATGGCAAGTCTTCTCTTGCTGATTCCAAGGTAACTCAACACTGTACCTGCAGACAGAATCCCTAAGTAGGTTTGATGAGATTGTATGAGCACCATTGGCATTAAAGACATTAAATACAACTTTAGTATCATCATTTCCAACAGGGATTTTTAAAGTAACTGAAACTCTGGCGGACTTGGAAATGGCTCCGAGTTACACAGTTTGTTTGTTCAGGTCTGGTCCAGAATCCAAGTTTCCTGACTGATGGGTGTGCAGGTTGTTTTTTTTTTTCTCCCCTGCCTGAGATAAATGTAGACTTTACTTTACTCATTTCAAAGAAATGATATCGGAACCCCCTTGAAATGTGGGCAATGTAGCTGACGTCAGTCTCGTTTTGCGCCTTGTGCTGCATTCTCAGTTACAGCAAAAGAATGGGAACAGGCACGAACCTCAGTGAATCATCACTTTCCTGACCTTCACTGAAAAATGCTATAAATACAAACACAATATAGTACACTTTTGACCCAAAATTCTATATACTCTTTTTTAGATCAATCATCAAGATTATTTAAACTTAAGTCACATAATTAACAACTTTGGATAATGGCTATTTAATTTATGGTAATGACCTTCACTGGAAAAAATTATAAGCTATGGGCATGTAGTCTCTTAAAAATGTGATTCATTCGTTCTGAAATGTAAACATTATCCAGATTAAGTGAGGACATATAGGCAGTGCTCCCATATTTTGCTCTCTGATCTTTATTCTGCAAAATTGCTTCAGTGGTCTTTCTAAAACGCTGATCTAACTATGTCACTCTCTTCTTTAAAAAGTTCCAGACTTGCCCTATGGCCCACTGGGTAAAATCTACAATGGTTGGCATGAAATGCCAGGCTCCTCAGGATCTTGCTCCCACCTGCTCTGCTGGACACAGCTTCTATCCCCCTGCCCTCCTTCCTTCAGTGCGCCGTGCAGTGCAGCTGGGCCGCCTGTCTGGGAGAACGAGCAGCCTTTCCCCCACAGCAGCCAGCGCTGAACTTCCCTGTACCACAAAATTAGAGTCTTCTGTTTACTCCCTTGCCTCTGACACCAGGCTCCAGGTTCCTTATTGGCAAGGACCAAGCGGAATTTGTCTATGTATCTCCAGGGCTTTGCACAATAATTGGAACTCAAGGGTATACATTGGGAAAGAAAAGGGGAAAACAACTCTAAAATGTCTGACAGATTCATTTGGATATCTGCTTATTTTATCAAATACATTTATATTGGGGACCTGAAAACTCCAAATCCTCTGGCATGTTAAGGCAAATCATCACTTTTAAATTACACTTAACCAAGCAAGTAGGCAGCATGCAGATTGAGAGTTTCCTGTTCTAAATTGTGTTACGGAGAAGAACCATCCTCTGCGGTTCTTCCTACAATGCAGATCTCCCCTGTCCCACCCTAACATTATGATGCAGTCAGTCTGTGTTTGAGCAGTCATGGAAAAAGCAGAACACACAGAGACCTTACCATGTTTACTGTGATGTTCTATATTCCTGCAATGAAACGATCGCCCTGCCAAGCACCTAGGTGCTAGATAAATGAAGATTTACTATTTCATTATGCATTTAAAAGCCATTTCTTCAAACTACACTCATCAATACAATTAGATGTTGTTTGCCAACACGTAGAAAAAAATGATCAGCATTCCCTTTCCCAATATTGATACACTGCTTCTACACCTTATTCATCCTCTTGTTCACCAGTGTAGGCATTTCAACACGACCAAACTAGACAGTGCCTGTGAAGGGAACATGGGTAGCCAACCCACATTCATATTATGTAAATATGCATGTATGACTGGCATTTGAAAAAAGAATCTTCCATCAATTTCAGATATTCAGAAAGGACAATTGTGCAGAAGAAGCTGAATAGAAACGCATTACTCGGTTTACGCCTTTTTCCTTCTTTCTTTTGTTTTCGGATCTCTGTGATTTCATATTACTTAAGCTGCCCAGGTTATTAAACAGTGAATCCGGCTGACTTAAAATACAGCAACATGCCATGCAGGCTCTTGTGGAGAGTTTCTCAAGAGCTTCTATTATGTCCTGAAGGACTAATGCACTCCCTTAATTGCGCCTGCTGGGTGATCGGCCACACCGGCAGAGGAGTGGGGCCGCGCAGCAATGCAAGCCTGAGAAAGGAACGCTTGCTTGCTTGAGGAGGAAGGGTTGCAGAAACCCTCTGACAAATGAGACACAGCGAGTCAAGTAATAATAGAAGGGCTCCTTGAACATTTTCAGTAATTTGGTTGCATCTGACTCCAGAGCGCACTAGCAGAAGGCCCTTCATCAGCCCTTACTTTTCCATTAGAGAGACTAAGTACCATGTGTCTTTATTTATTTATTTTTTGGTAGATTTATTTTTCCTCCCTAAATATGCTTAGCAAATGTAAACAAATTTGTCCACATTCCCTTTGCCGTATCTCTGTTTTCTGCGAGGATCACGCGCCACCAGGTTGGACATCACACACTCAGGGGCTGCACTCAACAAATAATCCCCCTCTTGCTGGGGTAGGGGGGACCAGGTACACGGGACCCAGGCCCAAGACAGCCCTCCCATCCCTCCCGCGTGGAGTCTGTTGTAAAATCTTGTTATTACAAGTTCAGTTGACTTTCCCTATTTAATTCCATTTCTCTTAGGAAAATTACTTTCCACATGAGTGATTTATCTTCCTCTGTGGAGTGTATCTGCTGCTAGACCAGTAGTCTGCTTAAGAAGATTCTTGACTTACAAGGCAGTCCAGAGGAAGGGCGTTGGTCTCACGCCTGGGCGACAAAGATCACAGCTGATCCAAGTTAATTTCTTTTCTTTCATTTTTTGAGAAACATTCTTCCCAAGAGGCAAAGTAATCCTGCCTTGCAGGATGGTCTTTAAGGCATTACTTGCAAGGGTCTATATATATATAATCAGGAAGGTGCTTAAGTTCTATAAGTCCAGTCAGTTTTACTCGCTTTTTTTCTAAAAAGCAGCACCAATGGGTTTCCAGTTGTACGCACATTGATGTGAGAGAGAAATATTGATTGGTTGCCTCCTGCATGGGTGCACCTGAATGGGGAACCATACTCCACAGACTTGGAAGGGAACCTACATCTGAGGTATTTGCCACGAACAGAAATCAAACCTGTAACCTTTCGGTTATGGAGCGGTTATGGCTCCAACCTCCTGCACCTCACCGGCGAGGGGCAACTATAAAGGACACAGGGACAAAACCAAGGTGGGGGGCGGGATCAGGGGAGGGAGGTGAGGATGGCTGGGGTGGGGGTGATGGGGGAGTAAATGCAGACCACTGTACTTAAACAACAATAAAATAATCTTTAAAAAGCTATAGACTTTATAAAAGTTTTGAGAACTTTTACACTGATATAAAATTATTATTTTTTGTATTTTTGGTTTATTAATCAAAAAGTCAAGTATCAGTAGACTCACATGGCTTAACCTCATTGCAAAATGTACATATTTATGTGAAAGCATTTTGCTGGGATTATCTTGTAAGCTGTAAAATGCTTAGTGCAATTTAACTATTATTATTGCAGCCTTAGAACATTTTAAAATTTATATCTTGATAGTGACAATAGTCAGATTCCATCCTGACACATAATCTATTTTAAAAGTGAAGGAAATGTATTCTTCACCACATCAGTTATGCTCTCCGTAACCTCTTATATCTCTCTTGGGATTTGCTTTTTCAGAAGTGTTTTATTTTCTTCTCTTCCTGATATTGCTAGCAATGATGTTATAATTTAACAGGGAACTATTTCACTTTCTGCCCTATATTTTCATTCCCCATTCTGTGACATATTGCAGAACAATGTTTTTATACTGAATCTTGTCTGATTGTCAGAATACAATAATTACGCCTTGCTGAGCACCTGTTGTATGTCACCATCTACCTACATATGTAACTCTCGGAACACTGCTAGATGGGTGTCTTATTTCCATATCCTCATAGGAAAATTATACAGTTCAGTCTCTATCATACAATTGGGTGTGTTTGAAGGTAAATTTATGTTTCATTTATATTCAGTCAGTACTTGCACTTTTACACTCAATCGGTGATTCAGTAAATGTTTTGGGGCACCTAGATGAAATACTGAAAATACAACTGTGAATGAAACAAACAAAAGGCTTCTCCTCATTTGAGTTTGCATTCTAGGGGAAGCTGCGCCCGCAAAGGATTTAAGCAGTACAAAGTTACATAAACTATAACCAAACAGTATTAATTAAAAAATGGTGCAAAAGAAAAGCCTGAATTTAACAAGGACCCCTGGAATAACATGGTATAATTTCATTCTTATATGCATTTTTTAAAGATTTTGTGGAGAATTAAATAAAATTATATGTCATAACCCACAAATGCCTCACCTATGATAGATGCTTAATATTAATAGATTTTTAGTTATGAATATTACTAGTCATATTAGCATTAGTATATATGGAACTCATATTTGGCTCTGGACTCTCAAACAGTCAATGCAGGGAGATCAATCTAATAAGTCAAACATTTTAAAAGTTTCAGGCAGTGAAACAACAATCACTCCAGAAATGTACCAAATGTATTTCTGGTAGGAAGACTACACTGAAATTTCTCCCACTGATGAAAGAGGTTGATTAGAAAGCCTTAGCATAATCTTGGGTCAGATGCCATGATGATCACATGTGTTTTGTAACGCTCCTAGGAACTCCTGAAGGGCACCAAGTGACTACAATCACATGTGAGGATGCAGCAAAATCATCTCTGTTCCTCAGCTCCCTCAGTTGTTTGTTTAAAAAGTAGCTTTTTGCAATATTTTACAATACATGGACTACATGTCCTTGAAGAAAACTGTCTGAAAAATGTCTCTCTTAACTCAAGATTACAGTGAATAAAATCAGATGGATTCCTCTGCTGCAAGCTGAGTGGAGCTTCCCATGATTTAATAGATCATTTAGCCAGGGACATGACGAAACTTCTTTTTTTATAATTTATTTAATCCTTTTGTATGCTTTCCATTACCTTTTAGTTCCCTTATTCTCCCCTTAGTAATCCCCACGCATGTCCATGAGTCCTTTTACTTCCCTTGAAAGATGTCTTCTCCAAAAGTCTCCATGACTTAGGAGAGAAGGCCTTCAAATGCAACTGAACTGAAAAGGCTAGAATCCTCTTCAAAATGTTATTTTAAATCTATAAATGAAAGTAATAAAATGTGAATTTCAACCCAGGTCTGCTTTCTGTACCAATATATAGAAAACTCTGATATCAAACATCAAACTTGGTTTTCTTGTTTTCAATAATTATTAGTATAAGTTTTGAACTTTATTATTCAGAATATAATTTCTAAACATTAAAATTTTTCTACAAGAGAATGAATGATTTAGTGAGAGATAAAATTAAGTTGTTACATTGAGGAAATGCTGAATAATATAAACAATATTTAATTTATGTGAAGCATATTTGTGTATATTTATAACTACTGTATATAAAGTTAAAATGTGTAATGAATGAAAACTGTTTTAGGTACGAAACTCTATTGAATAGGAATGATTTTTACTTCTATAAAGTATTATTTGATAATAAACAACTAGTCCCTCTATTTTTATAAACAAACATAGGAAGGACTTTTCTACAATTATAGACTATTTTCAATAATCAATATTTAAATTATTTATCAATTTTTACTAAAGGCCATTTCGGTGGTTAGTTTTATGTATCAACTTGGCTGAGGAACTGGGCTCAGATATTTGGACAACTATTATTGTGGATGTCTTTGAGAAGAAGTTTTGGGATGAGATGGACATTTAAGTCAGTGGACTTTGAGTAAAGCACATCATCCTTAATAGCATAGATGAACCTCATCTAATCAGCTGAAGTTCTTAATAGAGCAAAGACTGACCTACCCGAGCAAGAAGGAATTTAGCCACCTTTGTGTTTGAACTGTAACTCTTTCCTGGGTCTCTAGCCTCCCAGCATACCCTGTGGAGTTTGGATTTACTGGGAACACCACAAACTCATGACTCAATTCCTTAAAATAAACCTGTTTCTCTGTCTCTCACTGTATCTTTCTCTTATCTCTGTCTCCTTTTAGACACACACACACACACACACACACACCCCTCATTGGTATGTTTCTCCAGAGAAATTCAAATATTATAACATAAACATAATTTGCAAAAAAAATCTGGTGAATTGGTAGTCTGAATAAATATGAATAAACACTAAATATCAATAGAATCAAAGTGTCTCAGGGCTAATTTAAGTAACTAAAGAGATATAAGAATACGTATTATACACTGAAGTAAGTCAAGAGCAGTGGGTCTAGAGTGGATTCATGAATGAATGAATGAATAAAAACCGTTACTAAACTATCAGGTTCAATCAATAGAAAAATGCAAGTATAAAATAATTAAACTATAATGAACATAGAACAATCCTTAGTAGCGAGAGAAAAATAAGAAAAATCGTGAGATGAAAATATTGCCATAGGAAATTTTTATGAAATATAAACATTAAATAAAAATTAGCCAATTTTCTGTAGGATGTTCTATAGATGACTGTCTCAAAACCTGCAGAAACATTTTCTAAATAACACATTTGGCTTTGGCTTCATTGTTGAGGGTCTCGTGAGTGGCAGGTGCTACAACGAGTGAGAAAACTCTACAATCCTTTGTGGTAGAAGTCATGTTTCCATTTAAAACATCGGGTAGCAGATGCTTAAGAAGGCAAGCAACTGGCTCCCAGTTACACAACTAGACAGCGCTGCTGGACCAGGAAGGAGATATCGGGTCGGGAGGATACCTTCCTGCCCAGGAAAAAGGCTCCAATTCCTCATGCAGGGGAAAGGAAAACTACTCAGTCACTTGAAGTCAGAATGCAACCTGACCGGGACACGTTACGAATGTTCACCTGGCTTCAGCGTGAAGCATGTGTAGGGTCACCTTTCAGACTGATGTGCTGGGACAGTCCTGGCTCATGCTTGTTCTGTTGGTGTCTTTATTAATTGCCTCCCTCCATTCTCAAAAATATCCTGGTCTGGACCACAAAGTATGTGGTCGTTCACAGAGTGGATGAGTTGGGAGGAGGGAAGCAGGGCGGCCAGCTGGAATGCAGCTGCGTTTACGTCCTCTAGACAGAAAGGAACCTTCACTGAGTTAGTGACCGGGGAGATGGGGCTAAGCTGGGAGGTATTTTTTCCTACCACGGCCAATTACTCGAACCTTGATTTAGCATTTAATACATTTTGATTGCTGTCAGGATTCATCACTCATACCTCCATTCTCCCCGTTCAATCTTGAATTCCTTGAGGGGAAAAACTACATCTTCAAGTTGTGTTTTTCTTCAGAGCTAGTGCGATGCCTTGAACAAACCACTTGCTGCGTAAGTATGTATTGATCGGAATTAATACAAATTTACCAGCACATTTGCAAAGAGACATCAGTGATTAAGGGCTTTTGTAGGGTTCCTTGTCATTCATGAGGAATAAAACTTATTCCTCGTGCGTGGACAACCTGCCCAGTGCACAGTGTTAACCCTTTCCCACTGGGTCTCAGATGACTTCACCATGCTGGGCCATGAAACAAGGCCTCTGCTACTTAAAATTAACGCAAAGACCTGATGTCAGAAGAAGGGGCACCCACGATGAATTGATGGCTGGGCGGCATTGGACTTTGATAAAACAGAATAGCCTCAACAAAAATGTTTTGAATGAACAACTAAATGCTTCGTTTTTTGTATAGTTAGGAAAGAAATCTCTCAGTTCCTTCCTACTCTGTGTTCTCTTATTACCTTATATGTTATTTTTACATGATTTATAATGCTACATTAATATTACCTGGGCATGTGTCCTAGAGTTCCTCCAGGCAGACACTCTAGCTTGTGTATGGCTGTATTTCCATTGCCTAGGTAAACGCCTGGTGTTCAGCCAGGTTTTTATTCCTTTGAAAACACTGATGTTTAACAAATCACCTTTAGAGAAACAGTGCCTTCAACAAAGCCATCAAAACAACAATCATTCTTTCAAAACATTATCAAGGTGAAAGAAGTGATGTTTAGAATGGAACATTTTTAGTATATACAAAAACAAGCAAGGCTCAGGTATGGTTTTGCTATCTACTATCCATGTCATAATAAGTGGATCCCCATGCACTGCTATAATGAATGTGAAATATAAACTTATAGTGTTCAATTTCAGCTGTCTTCTCAAATTAAATTGTTTTATGGTTTCCTGGGGAACTACTGTCTGAAGTTTATCAGCAGGATAACCAGGATTCCATATGTGGAATCTTGCAAAAACAGCAAATTTGCTGCTCCAGAGTCTGACACACTCGTCTCCTTTCAGTCGGGCGATTTCCTCCCCCTAAAATATGTACAATTCAACAATGTGTATGCTTGGTCATATTTCATTGGTATCGCTAAGAGCGTGATTGCTTAGCAGGTATCCTCAGTGTGAGTCATGCTGGTTCCCATCCCTTATATTTCATGACCACATGCATTCTCAGTTGGATTTTTCCTGAATTCAATAAAAATTACTCATGCCCCAAACTTCATGATGGATCCATAACTCCCTCATATTTTGACCTACTTTCCCCCAACAACCCCAACAGGTCCTGACCTCTATTATCAAAATCTCAATGCAGATGGAAGCTCTGATGAGATTCTAATTAAGTGAAAACCTTTCTGTAATTATACATGTTCACAATTTAATGAGAATCTCTCTATAATTAGAAATTTATTTGGACACTTTAAGATTTCACAGCCTGTTGCTGTGGTCTCCTAATTTAAACATTTCTCATTTAGGAGGGGGCAAAGTTCTTTTCCCCACAAATGTATCACTGCCAAGGGAACTTCCTCTTTTAATTAAGTGTGCTATATTGTTTGATGATGACTCACAAACCTTATTTTTCCCTTGTCTTTTTCTCTTCTTAACACAGAGCCAAATTGGTACCCTAGGAGGTGTGAAAATTTGATACTTTTGGTTGTGTATAAAGTGTTTATTGTCGGCTAAATAATATTCTAATTGTCATTTTAAAAATCTTAGTTAAATTTCACTTTAGAAGGAGCCACAAAGTCCTTTGAGTCTATTGGGGGTAATGGGGACAATGGCAAAAGAGAGAAACAAGAGGCTATTTCATGTACCAAATGTCTTCATTGGCTAGTGATTAGACTTGGGGGCAGGAAGC
Source organism: Tonatia bakeri (assembly GCA_004024845.1). Taxonomy (NCBI): domain Eukaryota; kingdom Metazoa; phylum Chordata; class Mammalia; order Chiroptera; family Phyllostomidae; genus Tonatia; species Tonatia bakeri. The sequence goes on from PVIA01001206.1 coordinate 112,458, forward strand.
CAAAAAGCCTGAAAAATTTAGCGCACGATGGTGGAATTTTCTCTAAAGCTCAATTTTATTTTTGTTTCTTCTCTGTCTTTTGGATCATTTCATGTTACATAAGTTTTGTTAAATCACTTTTCCTTGTTTCCTCCTCCTCAATATCCTAGAGAAATCACACTCTCCCCAACTTGTGTATCCATGGGAAACCACATTTTACACGCAAGTGGCAGGTTGCACGGGGTGAACCAGATAGTCAGAAAGGACCACAAGCGATGCTGGGATTGAAGCCGCCTCCAGGGCCCCTACCAAACGCCTGGGCAGTGTCTGCAGCCTAGCCTCCTTGATGCTCTCAAAAACATATTTAGGACTTTCATTTTTCGCCCTGCTGCTGTTTAAAATCAATTCTTTGCTCTCTAGCTGGAAGAATGTCAGAACTCTTTCTGTCCACTCAGAGAGTCGTAACATTGCCCATTAGTTAAAATAAACTTTAGCAACTTCAGGGTAACATTAGAGGATAGGAAGACACGGAGGGAAGATGCTGAGAACCATAACATGCCCCAAACCTCCGAGTTCCCACATCAGTAGGGCCAGAAGTCCCTGATATTCAGATCAGCTATGCTGAGGATCAGAGCAGCATCAGGGTAAACACATCAGCTTAAAGAACGCACTGAACCAACTCTGCCTATCCTGCATAGATGCATTTAACTGGTCTCCCGTGGAATAAAATGTGAAGAAATGGACATGTTTATGTAGCTTTCTGTTAATTACAAGTGTAACAACTTTAAAGGAATGTGAAGTCTTAATTTCCAGTCCCTTCTCCAAAAATATTAAGCAGTAAGAAATGCTATTTGAATATTTAAATATATTTTAATAATGTGGTGATTATGTTAGTTAAAACCATTTCAGAACTGTTTGTTGAAATTTAAAATACACAAGTTTATTCTTAATACGACACAAATTATTCAAGAGTCACTAAGCAAATGGAATATGCAAAGACTTCCTTGATGAAGTGTATAACGTCAAATAAGAAAACATAGAAATGTTGTTAGCAATGCTTATAGACTAAATCCTACCTGTTTATCAGGTGTTTCTTTGGGATCTAGGCATTGGTGCTTGAGTATTTTACTTTGGATTTGCTGCAAATCTTGAACAATTTGCTTACTGTATGTTTAATCCTCTCGATTAGATTTGTAAGTAATTTGAGAATATGAATGTATATTCTTTTATATCTCTCATGAGCCAAGGTTGATGGAAGTAGCAAATTTATACATGTTGAAGGTTAGTACAGTAATTTAAAACTGTCCCTTTTCCATGCAAAAAAACTCAACCATGGGAAAATGTAGATGGCTTTCTAGTGAAAGAACATACACTTCAATCCATCAGAGATCTCTTATGTTTAGAAAATATATGGATGATTTGATTATTCTAAATGCAAGTATATATTGCCCTATACTGGAGCTTTCATTTTTTCCAAACAAAAGTAGTGTACCTATTATTTATCCTAGAGTGTTTTAACAGACCATTTAAATTCTTTACCTCTCAATTTATTATTTTTCAATGACTTATTTACTCCAAGAGAAAGTTCAAGTTTATGGATTACATAATTTATTTAACACAATGAATCTTGTAAATCTGATAAAAATTACAAGGTTATAAAGGATATTAGGTCCTCTAACAGGGGACTTAACTTCTACACTTTCTGGCATTTTCTGTAATAACATTTTATTTTAAATGTCAACCATACATAAATTCAATCCTGTGACAGACACTGAGATGTTCAAAAGTTCTCAATTTCAGACAGAGGGTGGGGAAAATCAGGCCAGAGCGAGAGAGAGGAAGAGAGGGAGAGAGAGAGACTTCCAAAGACCCTATCTGAAATGTCTTCATAAGTTAATTCCTTCTGAGATGTGGTAATAAATTATGCAATGCATAATAAATTTTGAATCGCCCATTGTAATTGTGGTACAACGTTTCAGAAAATGTCATAGAGAAAGAAACATCAAATACCACTTATTCCTGTGTTTATGATACAATTTCTTTATATTTAAAGAAAAAGAATAGCACAAATTTAAATTGAAGCAATCTATAAATTATTAAAAGTGACATAATTCCTAAAATGTTTAAATACGCATGCTTAATTCTGATTTCATAAAGTTCATTGACCTTACATTTAATTTATTTTAGAATCCATAAGTTTATAGGTTGTTCTGTTATGTAACAAAAGTAGAATGATCTATGATAATTTTAACTACTCTAAGATATTAGTGATGTTCTGTGCATAATTTTAACTATGAGCTATTTTACATTAACTTTTTTCAGTATTGTCTATCACATGATTTTTCCCAAAGATATTTTGTCTTAAAATGTGGGAGATTTAAAAGCACTAACAATAGCTTGTGATATATCACGTTTCTTAATAAGATTACTTGTTGTCAGTGTGTGCAGCTTCTCCTGTGTAATTCATTACATTTTACATGAATGGCTAGAACAGATCTCTATTTCTATTCTCTTTTTTCCCTGCTGGGGGCAATGTCCCTCCATTGATCCTTAGGAAATGACAAGAAACTGCTCCTAGTTAGAGATGCAGGCTATTCTCTTAAGCAACAGCCTCAGTCGCTAAAGTAAAATGGGGGCAGCCTACCAAACGTGTGTCCTACTAAAACATTTTTACAATTGCAAACATGTAAAATTTTACAGCTTATTTCTACAACCTGCATAGTAAATTTTTAAGTAATGCAATAATGAATAGAAATAATTTTTTCCCCACCTGCACAATAATTTTATATAGAAAGTGTTTATTACTAAAATCCTCAGAGCCCCCTAGAACTAGCTATAGATTTTCTTCTTGATACTTCTTCCACAATGACTCATGAGTTGACAGGATAGAAGACAAAAAATGAGTAAGATTATAGTAGCATACTGGAAATAATACTGGTATTTAGCTACAAAGAAAATATGGCCATCTATGTAGTCACATTGTTATTTCACATATTAAAATTATTATTTCATACTTAAATTCAATTATATTTTTAAATTCATTTTGCAGTGATTATAATTATTCAAGAACAAAGCATAGTAATGAAAGCGCCATCATTTAAAAAAAAAACTATACTAAGAGAATCATGAAATATCATGAAATGCATTTCTTATTTGATTTACATAAATTATTTTAACATGGCTTGCATTTAATTTTTATATGGAAATAACCACCAAGCTCTTACTGTAAAGATCAGTAAATACACACACACAATTAAATACAGAGAAAAGTGATAGTACCCTGAGCCTTGTAATGTTCAATATCTCAAATTAACCAGAGTTCAAACAGGAAGAAAAGTATTATTTTCGCTTTACCCATTAGGCATTCCCTGACAATTCTGAGCTAGGGTATTTTTTCTCCCTTTTGGTCAATAAAGCTACCTATTTCTTGAATTATTTATATCACAATTATAGTTCATATTGTATTTCCTTTTATTCTGTTCACATCTGCCCTTTAAACACAGAAATTCCTTAAATGTAATAATTGTGATATATTTATTTTTCTTATTTTTACCCCATGATTTGTCCAATGTCTAGAGACATGATAGTAGGTATATAACATATTTAAAATATTTTTCTACAAATAAAATATAAAAAACATGGCATGAACAAATCTGACAATTTTCTTTAGGCAAGCATGCCTTTCATTTTTTAAGAATAAATCAACATGCCAAAAGATTAGCAGTATTTTTTCATACACACTAAAGATTTGTTATCACCATCTAGCTTTTCTTAGTATTGGGGCCATTTCAGTTTAAGAGAAAGAAGTGGCAGAGACAGTACCCTTCCAGACAGGGAATCAGATACACACCCACCCACGCAAAGACTAGATCATAAATTTGCAAAATATATGTAGAGACAGAATGAATAACAGGAAAGAGTAAGAACTGAGGCTAACAAATCTCTGTTACTACAACTCACAATGAAGGGGTTCAAAATAAACTTCTGTGAAACGTGCCATTCCAGAATGTGGACAACTTTGAGCGGAAGTAAACAAGACCCATCAGATTCAAGAAAAACCTGGACCTCTCCCTTACCTGCTTGAAAGAATTTAGCTGGAAGGGCTGCTCTCAGCAGAGAACTCTCGCCAGAGACAAACTACAAAGATGTGGGCTTGTGATGGTATGCTTGGGGGAGCAGGCAGGGCCTGGGGATCAACACCTCTGTTTCATTGCCTCTGCATGACATGTCTGATATTCGCGTTCTCATCTCTCTGTAAATTGTCTTCCTTCCATTCGAAGACCTAGAACCTTATCCATCCTCCTTAGCTCAGGATGGCACACAAGCCTCAAATGCCTTGAGTGCCTGTGGGTCTCATATTCCTTTTTTTTAATAAAGATTTTATTTACTTATTTTTAGACAGAAAGGAAGGAAGGGAGAAAGAGGGAGTGGAACATCAGTGTGTGGTTGCCTCTTGCTCGCCCCGCCTTGGGGACTTGACCTACAACCCAGGCATGTGTCCTGACTGGGAATCGAACCAGCGACCCTTCAGTTCATAGACTGGCACTCAGTCCACTGAGCCAAACCAGCCAGGGCAACTGTCTCATATTCTTAAGGATTCCCCATACATACGTAATTAATTTCTCCCTGTGAGTCTGTCTTATAAGAATTTAATTATAGACCAGCTAACAAACTAGAAGGGCCAAAGACAAGTTTTCCTCCCAATGACAACAATAGCTATCAGAAATGTGTTGCTAACATCTGTCCTCATGACACAGAGAAAAAGCAAGAATTGAAGTGGATGCTACAATATGTACTGCCCATTTTATGATGGAGATTATAGTTACCTAAATGTGGCTACTGATCCCCAGGAGATTAAATTATTTCTTTAAAGGAAGAATGTCTCGCTCCTAGGGAAGCTATTCAGTTAATGGAATATGAGGAACTAACCCTACTTCTGGACGCTCCAAACAGTCAAGTTCTGAATGCAAGACAGTATGAGAAATACTATCGTAATGCCTATGCAAGAACTCTCCATGGAAGTATTTGTCTAGCAAACAGACATGAGCCTTCAGGACATTGTGACAAGTATACTGCATTGTGCAGATGGGAGTAGACATATTAAGTAGGTGGATTATTCAGCTACTTTTCTTTGCCTCAACACCATTCTCAACAAGCAGCTACTGGATTTAAAAAAAAAGTTTTCCCATGTAATTTGGCTCAAAAGAAAATATATATATATATTTTTAATAGAGATAGGGGAATTCTAGTACAGATGACTGTGGTCAGTTAAAATCAATAATGGATTATGTTAGTTTATTTATCAACCTCTGATAAGCTTTAGATAAGGAGATCCAGCTTAGAGGGAACGGGGTATAGCACACTGTAGGGACACAAAAACGATTTTTAGCTTACGAGGGGAATAAACCCCCTCATAAATTTTTATTCACTATGGCAGCCAGTCAATAGGTATGTACCAAGAATGAGCACTGCTCTGCATTTTGTGCATGTCCCTATATATGTTACATGTATGTGTGCATGTATATAGGCTTATAAGTAGAGCCATTAATTAAACCTACCAACTGTATCCAGACTGCTTAATCTGAAGGTCAGGATGGACTGAAAACTAAATTTATGCCTCTCCAGTCATAATCTAGTTCTTTCCACATCGGTCAGAATTAAATGAGATGTCTAAAATATACTAGTACCACAAAATTTGATTCCTCATGAGAAAGTGATTGACTCTGCTGTTCTAGAGAGTGAAATGACTTTTTTGAATTGATATCAAAAACCTGATAGTGTAATGCTACATTTTAAGTGAGTCTCTTCTGCTGATTTAAGAAAAAATTTATCATTCAACTAAAAATTGTAGTTAGCTTATCAGACTCATGTGAATGATATTCTAGTGGATAATCTTTCCAGTTTTCTATATATGCTGCTGGAAGTTTGGTTTTCCAGTCCAAAAATAAATGCATATCCCATAATTACACTAATCAGAGACTCCTTTTCCATCATAGACCATAGATGCATGTCTTTCTTATTCATTTATTCTATTCATAAATTCATTCAAAATATTACCTTAGTGCTTACTGTTTTCTGCTAATGGGGAAAATGGGGATGGTCTGTGCTATTCAGTGATTTATAATCTAGTGGGCTTTGAATTGAATTTCTTATCACACCTAAATGTTGAGTTAATATAAATGTCAAATTTTAGTTTAGTTACCAAGAGATTTTATGGAAAAATATATAAAATTTAAATAAACGTAGGTTTTAGGTAAAAGTGAAATTATATTGCAATAGCTCACAGATTTATAATGGATCTCATCACTAGGAACAAAGTTATAACAGAAGTATTTTATAATTTGAGTATTTATTAAAAGAATAACAGATCTTCATTTCTGTTTTGTCTTGAAACATTAATTGCAACAGATTTATGAATGACCTAATTCTGTGTTAAGTTTTAGCAATAAAAACATTATTACAACACTTGTAATGAGAGATGCAACATGAAATTTTAAAAAGCAATTCTCAAATATTGTGTTTATAGTCTCAGCTTCGAAAGGTATCTTTCTCCATCATTAGCATTCCTATGTAATTTTAAGCACTTCTCTGGTTTATGTTAAAAAGTATGTTTAATAATTTAGGTAAGTGTACAAAAGCCAAGATAAGAATTCAAATAAAATAATTATTTCTCTCTACTCCCCTCATAGATTCATGCATTTATTAAAATAAGTGTTTGCCCTGTTTACCATCCCTGGGTCCATTTACAGTATCTTAAATTACTAAATTTATACTGTACAAGACTTCAGGGTCAGAAATGGTAGTTACTTTCTTAATTTCAAGTCACTAAAGATATAAAATAATGTCTTCTATTTTCTATAGGTAATTTGTAATCTTAACAAAATTGTATGTGATCTAAGTTAGGAATACTAAAATGTCATCTGCAACATAGTATCTTGAGGGAAAAATGTAAAATGAAATATAATACCTGAACTTTAAATATTTTAATAAATTTATACCATCAATTTTATTTGGAAAAAAATGAAACATATTTCAATGGAAATGCTGATTTTTAAAATCCTTGTGTATTTGAAGGTTTACATTAATATATAATATCTTTAAAATATAACAAGAAAAATCTAAGTAGGTCCTAACTAAATCAGATAATGCCAATATGCAAGTAAGTTAACAAAAAATAATTTCCCTTGGGGTAGAAATACTGCTGATGTCCATGGTTTCTCCATTCTTGACTACAGGAGTTGGCCATAGTGAACCTCATCCAATCAAAGTTAGTTAAGAGACAAATACCATATGGTCTCACCTTTAAGTGGGATGTAATCAACAAAAGAAAAAAGCAAATGACATATATTAACCAGAGACATTGAAATTAAGAACAATCTAACAACAGCCAGAGGGGAGAGGGGAGGGGACAGTGGGGAGAAGGGTTTTCAGGAACTACTGTAAAGGATACATGTACAAAACCAAGGGGGAGGATGGAAGCAAGGGAGGGAGGTGGGTTTGGCTGGGGTGTGTGGGGGTGGAGGGGGAGGAAACGCAGTCAACTGTAATTGAACAACAATAAAGTAATTTTAAAAAAAGTTAGTTAAGAGAACTTCTTTGTAAGAGCAAGGAGCTAATGGAAAGAGAACAAAATCATGATAGGGAATAGTATGTGAAATGCTCTATAAATCAAAACATTTCATCAAAGTGAAGCTTTATCCAATAAATGTGTACATGTCACTCTTGATATGACAGCCATAACACAAATCAAATAAATGTGGTTTTACTGTATCTACTCATAAAAAATTGTAGGTGACCTTTATAATCATTTTTTTACAAACCTAATGCACTTTATGCATTTACTCATTCAGACCAGGTCTGGATTTCCCATTTATAAATTTAGATGTCTCTTTTTTATGTTTTTAGATCTTTGCCCTATGTTGACTTGGTAGAACAAAAAGCAGAACTACTACAGAAAAAAAGATCTAAATCAACTTTTATTTGTCCGGGAGAATAGAGGCACAGGAACACCTTAAGTAAAAAATGGATTGATTGATAGCCGCTGTTACTCTATGAGACTCATTATGACCATCTTATATTTATACCTGTACTGCTGGAAAAAGTTTCTATACACCATTTCAGCTTCCTTACTATTGTGTGTAATAGATATGGCTGATTTTCCAGACATGAAAATTAGCCCAGAAAAGACAAGTTTCTTACTGACTTTTATAAAGACAGTCAGTAGGGGAGACAAAACTCTGAATTTGCTTTTCCCCACTGGATACCACACGAAGCTTCTCAATGCAGGAGGTACACATTTAGAAATAAAAACGTGCATGTTTGAGTGTGTGTGTATGTGCCCATGCAAGTGTATAAATGCCTTACTTTATTTCTGGACAAGGCTGGAAATTCTGACTCCCAGAGGGCCTGACATAGCCCAGGTCAGGGCAGGCGGTTGAGGTGAGAAAGTCCTGACTCCTGCAGAGGAGCTTTGCTCAATTAATCTCATTTCCGAGCAACGCATTAGAGCAAAACTGATGAGTCTTCAAACCTGTGCCGCGAGATACGATGCTAGCTTCAGATGTCTGCTTCCTACTCTTTACCAGTTACTTCCGTGTTGCTGTTTTTTGCTCTGACTTCACAGTATTTTTAAATTTATTTTATTGTATATTTGCCATTACCTGCTAGCCCCCTAAAAACCCCTACCCTCCAAATACCCACACTGCTGTCCATGTCCATGAGTCCTTTCTCCTTTTTGCTTGATCCGTCCACCCCGCACCCCTTCCCAGAGCTGCCAGCCCACTCTCTGTGTGTGAGTCTGTCTCTATTTTACTTGTGGGTTCAGTTTGTTCTTAGAATCCACACATGAATGAACTTACGTGGTACTTGTCATCCTCTGACTGGCTTATCGCACTTAGCATAGTGCTCTCCAGGCCCATCTGTGCTGTCATACGGGAAAGACTTCCTCCTTCTTTATGTCTGAGTAGTACTCTTCTCTGCCCCCTAAACGACTTCGCTCCAACTTGTGAATTCCCTCTGATTACTTCATGATGCAGTCATCAGAGTTTGATATTTGAGCTAGCAAATGTCCCTTTGAAAACGGACATAGCCAGCTTTTCCTCCACATTATCTCCTCTCTTGCCTCAGATTTGTCCCTAACACAAATGTCTGTTCTCTCCCCTCTGTTCATTTCTCCATCTATTTCATTCTGAAGGGCAAAAAGATTTTACAAAAATATAATATTCCATTTTTCTCCTCTGCCTCTGTTCTCTCCCCCGGCCCTTCCTCTTTCTCCCTTTATTACCTTCTGCATCGTTTTCCTCTCTGAAGTCACCATCATCACATTGTCATCATTATCGTCACTTTTATTTTCATCACCCATATCACCGATCATTGTTTTTGTAATGTATGCTGAAGTCCCTACTAAAATTTCACATACAAGACCTCATTTAAACATTGGGACTATTATATAAGTCAAAATCAGTATCACCGTCACACAGAAGAAGGCCAAATGCCGAGATTAACGGAGCACCACTTTACAGGAACAAACACAGATGACGTGAGCCCACTGACTTCTCAGAACATCTGTTTCATCACTGCTACCCAGGAAAACCTTCTAAATACATTTTACACAGAAAAAAATATCCTTCCAAGGCCCAATAAATTCTTCTTTTTTCCAGAGAGTGTTATCAGAGTTTTTTCTCATATGTGTCTACCTATTTTAAATACCCTTTCTTATATGTGGGCAAACTCCCATACAGAGTAGGTACCATTATCTAAACTTCCAAGAAGAGAGCTTCCTAGTAGCAGATTCTCAATCTCAAGTACAAAGCTAAGCACATCAGCTCATTTCTCTGAACCAGCTGCATGAGAACCATCTAACGTATGATTCAATGTCTGGGCTACTCAGCCTCACTCTAGAGCACCTGCATCAAAAGACTAGAATTCTTCACAAGAACCCTAAGTGATTCCCAGAAGAACTTAAGGCTTAATAGCCACCATACAAAGGGATCTAGGTACACAGTTCCTGTCTGATGCAATGAAGTGTTATCGTCTGAACTTTCAAAGCCATTGTCCTGCCCATCGAAGAAGCTCCTGTTTCAAACTGAGCATTTGCAAGAGCATTTCTCTTCTGAAGGGTTTGCAAAGTTATGATGAAAAGGCTGACTCAAAATGCAATCGAAATTCTCAGGCAAAGGTGCTGAAAGGAAGAAACCAGAGGGACAAGTGAATGAAGAAAAGATTCCGATCCCACGTGCCACGCTCCTACTCACAGCTACTTCCCTGAGCCTTGTCCCCAACCCCAGCCCAGATGATAGTATGAAGGAACACAGATGAATCCATAAAACCCTGAGAATTTTCATCAAAACTCTCCTCCCCAATTTGGAGAGATGTGAACGGATGAGTAATATGTATGTGCAGCCTTAGGAAAGTCAAGGAAAAGTTTTTGAGAGGGGGAATTCTATGTGCCTCTCTAGGACGTTGGCAGAGAGATAAGAAAAATCACCAGAGTTTCCCAACACAGTATGTGAAAACAGACTGTGTGTGTGTGCAGTGCAGAGAAGGAATACGCCCAAACCAGCGGTAACGGGACACACTCCTGGGGAAGTGCAGCTGCCCACACAGGTACTGATGTCGTCTAGAAGACAGAGCAGAATCCCCGCTTCCTGCAGCAAGGGCTGTGCTGGCCCCAGTTCGGTCTTCTTCACCGAATGTACACGCCCACAGATCAGAAAGATGGGTGAAAGATGATAGCCAGATCTCAAAGAGAAATGGGTTAGGAAACAGACCGTTCTTCAAAGGTAAGTTTCAGTGAAAAATACATTTACTACGTATCACATAAGAGATCTGGATAAAGTTTCCCTCGGTAAGCATAAGCACGAAATGGCAAGACTTACAAGTACAGCATAACATGGAACAAGGAAAAGAGGAAGTGGTAGGGTGGGGATTAAGGATAGAAGGAAGAAGAGAGAAGAAAAAGGTGAGTGGAAGAGACCAATACAACAGGCAAAATAATTCCTATTTGGGAATTAAAAGCGATCTAAATCACAGAAAGAAATTATCCAGGTGAGTTTCAAACTCGGGAGGCATTTGATAGAAATGTAAACTTATACAGCATTACACAATATAAAGACAATACAAGATGGAAAGAGAGACAACTTAGCCCCAGCTGAAAAACAAAACAAAGCAAAAGAAAACATTTATATATCAAATTGGATTAAAATAGAAGATTTCACTGCGACAGCCTGAGAAGCTTTACAAACACCAATGTCTTGGTTGTCTCATTACGTCTCACTACTTATCAATCTAATAATTCGGATACCACCTGGATCCTGAGAGTTTTAACAGTCTCCACAGGTCATTCCAATGTGCAGCCAGAATTGAAAAGCACTAAATTAGAAACACCAAAAAATATGATAGACATGTATGGAAACTCAAAAAACTGGAAGAATAGCTTAAATTTTTAGTAAATGGAGAAGAAAACCAAAGAATTAGAACAATCAGAAAGTATAATAGAAACAGAGAACAGAAAGACTCCAGTATGGACAACTGGTTTTCCTGAGTAGAAACCCTAAAAGCCAAGAAAATGGTAATCAAATGTGTAATAAATGAACATTTTTATAAAATCAAGAATAAAGTGAATCTGAAGATCAAAACTACTACACATCAACACCAGGAACATTTTATACAGAACAATTAGCGTCAAAAATCTATTATGTAAATTATTCAAAATTAAGGATTTATGAGTAAGTTTTAGACATTCCTGCTGATGGTACAAGTCATTTACAAAGGGTGTGGTTGGGTGGGGGAGCAGAATCGTTTCATTGGAAAGTGTGGTACAGTCCGATTACAGCCGACGCAAGTTAGCAGAGCCAGCAACCAGGTTTCCTCAGAAGTAAAAAAGGAAAACAAACAAGAAACAAGGAAACATCACCAATAAACCATACTTGAAAACCTAGTCATAACGAATACCCAGACTACCGCCTGAAAAGCTTTCTCATGCCTATGCCCTCTGCTCCTCTCCTCAGTAGGGCACACAGAACCTTAGGAAGCCCTGAGCTCTGCTCATCACTTGATCATTAAACACAAAAGCTACTGCATCTCTAGCAGGCAGGTGAGAAAGGAAGGGAAAACTTGGAACATTTCATTGTGTTACATGGACTGAAACCAGAAAGGGCTGGTAAAGGGCAAGAGACAGAAGAGAAAGTGGTTGTCTTCTTTAAGTAAATGTTATTACTGATCTTAAATCGGAATACTTTCATGGTGATATCACAATGACTAGAAGTCTCCATGGCTAGTCTGTAAGTCTGTAGACTACTAATATTTCTGCATTAGTTATGGTGGTCACCAGTACCCTCCCGAGGGGCTCTGTGGCCCACCCTGTCTTGCAGTCCTGCTCCAGGGCCACTGTGGCGCGATCAGTTTTAGTCCCGAGCCGTTCCCTGTCTGCTTTCTCGCCTTCGGACCACCCTAATTCCCTGCCCTTTGTCCCTCTGGCTTCCCCTCCGGGGCTCTGTGCTCACATCCATATTTCTCCGCTGTCTTCTGTCATGACCTTCAACCCCACTGTCGGAGAGAAAGCTAAAGATTCCATCTAGGAGAATGAAAATAAGCTGATTGTATCCAAATAGCTTACAACAAAGAGAAAACAGGGAGGCTGATACTAACAAAATATAGCCAAAAATCCCATAAAAATAACTTAAAAATTTTGTCATGAATACACTATAATGCAGCAATTGTTAAATATTATATATATATATATTTGTGTGTGTATATATATACACATATGTATACATGAATGCTAAGGTGTTTATTAACAGAAACTAAAATTAGAAAGGTTAAAATAAAATTTCATTTCAAAATAATGCAGTAATTATAGCATTATGTAATTATCTGACATTTTTATTTTCCTCATCAGATCATCACTTGTATTTATTAAAAATTAATGGCAATCCAAGCTGGTAACTTCCTTGTGTGCTGAAATATTTGCCAGTGGAACAGTAAAATGATTGTCTACTTTACATAGGGTTTTCATTTGTGCAAACACTACTATTCAAGATGACATTATAGAAACAGCTTTATTTGCTTTTCAAAATGGACAAAAGACTAAATTCTGGAGTGGGTCAATTTTGCTTTCCTTTCATAGGAATTGGGAACAGACTTGCTCTCCTTTCGGAGCAGCACGACCTACATACGTTGGGAGTGGCTGTGATTTTCTCATTTTCCCCCATGAGAGGGGGAGCTGTCCCCTCCCCCACTGTCATCCTGCTACCGCCGAAGGGAAAAAACGATCACAGGAGCTTTGAGTACAATTTTTGTCAAGCTTGTTTTCCCCCTCACCTTAGGTGACCAGATCGATGAGACAGTCCAGCAGCTATGGAAAAAAAAAAAGTCAGATGCCTGGAACAGAGCCAGAGGCAGTTTCTCTGGTTCAGCAAGAGTCCATTATGATATTACAAAGTTTAAAATAAATGGTATATAAGGAGACAGTCATATCTCCATAAATTTAAGAGGGGAATTGCAGATATTAAAATGACTCCTACCAACACTAACATAAGAATCGCTCTTCCAAAAAATCCAATATAATGAAATTGGCTTTCCAAGGCCAAGCGTGGTTTCCTACCTTTAAAAATTATATGTCTCTATGGACACTAATTAATATATGACAACTACTGTGTAGTCTGTGCTCCTCTGTGGACTGTGTACATGTCCAAACTTTTCTTTTCTTTTTTTTTTTCCATTGCCTTTAGAGAGAGAGGATGGCAGAAAAGAAAGGAGAGACAAAAACATCAACGTTGACATGACAGAGAAGCATCAAAGATTGCTTCCCTTACATGCCCAGGCAGGGGATTGAACTCACAGCCTAGACATGTGTCCTGATGGGAATCAAACCCTCAACCTTCAATTACAGGACACCGTTCCAACTAACTGAGCCACATTGGCCAGGGTGCATGCCCAGACCTTTGACACCAGGCGGCTTGCATGCCTTGAGCCACAGAGGCAGTCCCTGTTCCCTGTCTGCACAGGGTGTGGCTCCTGCAACTCTGCATCTCTCAGAGAGGATGAGGACCTTCTCTGTTCCACGAAATGCACTGACTCGTTCAGGTATTCATTCATTAGGGAGCCTTTGCTGAGCTCCTACAAATCACAACACCTCAGGGAGGTGAGAAACTTCAGAGCTTGCTTCTGGACCCAGAATGTGCATCTATATCTTATCCACTTGACTTCTACTAGTTTTAGAAAATTCAGCTAAGTTCTTATCATTTCTGGGAAGTTCTATTTGACGTCACTCCTCCATCCTCCAAAAATTCTGAGAGGTGTCTCTCTTTCTTACACGTTCTTGTGTTCTAATTTCCACTGTAGTTTGTAAGGTAAATGACAATGGTAAAAAGAACAACAATCAATATGCATTATTCGCATAATTTCAGGCACAGCTCTAAGTGACTTATTTGCACTATTTTACTTCTTGCAACAACTGTTCTTATCACCATGGAAATTGCCTCTCCTTGACTATGTCATGGTTCTGTCTGGGCATCAGGTGTCCACGGGACTCAAGAGTGTTTGGTTCTGCAAGACAAGCCCTTCCTCAACTGCCCAGTCACCCCAGGCTATCCTGGGACTACTAGCTTCATCTCGGAGACTTTGGTTCATGCCTTGGGTGGCCCACGTCAAAACCTGGAGGAAAAAATCAGTAGCCCAGCCAACTTGAAGTGATCATCTACCTTCCTGCAAACCTAAGGGCCCCTCACAATCATACTATCTAACCTTATATGCCTGTTCAGTTCAGTTACTTTGAAAAGATTTTCCCAGTTTACTAAACAATTTTGATAAATATCACTTTAGAATGGGAGGGCATTAGGGAAGAAACTACTAGTTACTCAATGATTATTGTACATATTGAGTCATTTAATATTCAAAACCACCCTGCACATGCATGCTAAGCTCCTCATTTTATATAAGGGGGTACTGAGGTGCAGGGCAGCAAAATACCCTATATCATCTATGCAACAGAGGCGGCCCAGGCACCAGGACCATATGGTTCCACAGCCTTTGTTCTCTTCGCCTTTAAACTACCCTCGCCCAGCCTCTCCAGGCCACACAGCTCACAGTAGATTTTCGTGTGTTAATGAATGAACTGAAGTCGCATGCTGTGTCCAGACGGACCAGAGAGAGAGTCCCCTTGATGGCACAGAGCAGGCCTGTGACTCACTGATCTGTACGTATAGTTCTGCATGGGCGGGGGGAGGTGTTCATACATGTCAGTGACTCACTAATCACCGTAACAGTTTTCATCCAGCTGGCATTGATGTGCTTGGATCAGAAATTCCAGAGAAAGAAAAGTTGCCTTTGCCCATAAATTCTTCAAGAAAGCCAACTGTAGTAACTTTTATGTACCTTTAAGAAAGTAAGTCTGCTTTTATGGACTCAAATTTGAAAACAATTGAGAATCTGGTAAAAAGTATAGGATACTGATTTCAAAATTTTTATTATAAGACCTAGTTCCACAAACACAGAAAACCATATGCCGATGCTTTCTGTAAAGGGAAATATACTGATTTCTTGGAAGTAGCAAAAAAATATTGCAAATTAACTTTATATAGGCACATGTATCTAAAATATCTGATTTAATATTTATTTGAACAGAAAATAAGCGAATTTCTAATTTTACTCATATTTAATATTAAAATGCCTGTATTCATTATCTGCCTAAAATGCATATATATTATACTCTATATAGTATGCATATAATAATAAGTGGGCCTATTCCAAAAGATATGTCTATTTAAAATTTACATCTAATGTTTTTTTAATGATCTTAAGTGGACAGTTATAGCATTTTTTTGTTGCTATGAAAAATGATTGTAAGAATATCTCTACAATGAACATTCTTCAGACAGTTTAAAATGTTGTTAATAAGCAATTAAAGTGTCTTCGGTATTCAGACGCAGAATCCATTTGCGAAAGATACGTCTGCCTGAATGTTTCAGAATGTGCATTATGTCCACTTCCTTTTTCTCCTAGGGACCGTGCCAAATTCTCCCTTCAAAGAGGAAAAAAGTAAGAAGCAGAAATATTGTCTTGAAACAAAATAAAAGATTTTGCCAAGACACCAGCACATTTTTGTAAAAACTGAGGCTAACTTTTTAATCCTTAAGTAATTCAAACATTTATCCTAAATGTCGTAAAAGTAGTAACCCTTACATTACAGGCACATTTTACTCTTTTAGGTAAAATAGAAAAATGCAATTTTTGGTTTAAAATGCCACCATGGGTACAAATCTAAATAAGGAGCCCTAGATTTTTGTCACTTAAATACTTTGACAAACACCTGTGCTCCTAAAATTTTTCTACTTAGATGTTATTCTCATTTGAATGTTCTAACATTGCTCCGATAAGAGGGACGTTTCATAGTGTCACCATTTTCAGGGGCAAAACCCCCACACAACTCAGGTTTGAATGACTTAAAATACAGTATTATATATTCATTTATTTTAATTCTACCATGAAAATAGTCAGTCCCAGTGTAATGAACCATTATTACTTATTAATTTCAAATGCCATTTATTAAAAATGCACTCACTGCCTCAAGGCCTACAGGAAATCATCAAGCACAAAAATACATAAATTAAACGAAAATACCAACAACCCAACTCCTCATTAAAAAAATAACATTGAAACAATGCCACACCAAAAAGATTACTCTGTACTTTATGTATATATAATTTAATTAGGATAGCTGCTCACTACCTGGTCTGCACTGAGATTAATGATTCAACTGGGCTTGGATTTTTAATTTTTGGGGGTCAAGGAAGGCTGGGTAAGAACATTAATTTCTTCAAGTGATGGAGTTACCGTTAGCAAAGATCCTATGGAAAAGCCATTGTGGAGCTTTTTGGGTACAGAGAAAATCTTCTGGAATTTTATACAGAGGCTGGATCCCCAGCATTTAATGTTTTCTTAGCTTCTGGTCCAATTCTCTCTCTTCTCTCAAAACCTGACTTTGAGTTCATGCGCATCCTATTAGCAGGCTGAAAACCAGGCGTCTTCAAAAAGGGACAAGTCTGTCAGCAGACAGGATGAGGGGAGGCCTCTGCACTGTTTATTTAAGACTCCCTAAGCCCCCACCTACCCCCAATACTCCCCTGCTGGTGGCGTGAGCATGGGAATTGTCCAATGTCAGCCTGAAACGGTCAGCACTAGAGAAACTGTCTGAAATCATCAGCTACACGGACAGTATGTCTCTATCGCATAGGGCAGGAAGGAAGACGGTGAGCTAGCCTTTTCCATTAGCCAAATGATACAGGGGGGATGTACAGATTCGCTACCTTGCACACTGGGAAGCAACAGTTACATGTCCCGAGGGAGTAAAGGAGGTGGAAGTGGGCTGTGAAAGCAGATGGTGGAGGAGGGGCCTTCAGCCCCGAGTTGGGGACTGACAGCGGAGAACAGTGGGAGAAGGCGCCCAAAGTGGAGAACAATGTCACCTTGATCTTGGACTGGGCATTTGGGTGTCATTACAAACACGGACTTTCTGTGATGGGAGTCTCTTGTATATCTCTCAGCAACAGTCTTGAAACAGGCCATGGGTTCCAGATAATAACACCGAGCCATGGTCTAGACTGCACAGGCATAAGTTCACCCAGGGGTTCCGCACTGAGGACTGAGTACGTCCCCAGCACTGTTTCAGGTGTTAGGGCAGTGAATGAGATAAACGGGTGCCTGCTCTCTGAGCTTACAAGAGACTTGGGGAGAGAGACGATGAACCCACACACATAAATGAATGCGATCACTTCTGTTAGCACCGGCTTCTATACAGAAACCAAAACAGGGCATGGTCGTAGAGAGAATCTGGGAGGGGAGTCTTTTTACAGAGAAAAGTCAAGGGAGGCTTTTCTTCCCTAAGGAAAGAAGAAATTTTCCCGAGTCACAATATGGATTGGCACATGCAAATTTCTAGGGGAAATAGTTTTCTAGAAGAGGCCTGAGGTGGGGGTGGGAATCATCTTTGTATGTTTCAGGGACAGAGGAGTGGTGTGATTGGAAGGCTGAGACCAGAGGTGAGGGGCCAGCTCGCCGGCCATTGTGAGTGAGAGTAATGCGGTTCAAGTTGAATGGGAAACCACTGGGGCACAGCCGCCACTTAGAAGGCCAAAGTTCATCTACAGAGTCCAATATATCTTAAAACTGATACAGTGATTCCTGTGGCAAACATCACTGATACTACTTCTGTTTCAGCAATGCACAAATCAACGTAATTAGGAAGGAAGTGAAAATACGGCACTCCCCCCCAACCCTTCCAGTGCTTCTTTCTTTTCCTGCATTCGGTGAGCTCCCAAGTACAGAGCCCTGTGGGGAGGTAGAATGATGAATAACTTCATTCAGCTCCAGGAAACAACAACAAAAGACCCCCAGCTGAATGGTTCACGGCAAACAGCAAAATGGTCGTTGTTTAGTGGATGAGGTTTCCTCTCTTTAGTACCCAGGCAATGACTAATGATTTTTCTCCAAAGCTCCCACTTTTAAAAGAACAAATAAGCCCCAAAGGCCTCAGAGAGATAAGTATTAGTTTCCTTGTGGAAGCTCAGCTAGTGACTGAGAACGGAAAAGAAAGTGGACAATCTTTCAAAGCCAAGACCTATATATGTGGTAGTAGGTACTGCTCTTCTGTACTTCTACATCATCTGGTATCCAAATGGGGTCTCCCTGCTCTTATGTGTATATGTTCTGCCTCACCCATAAACTCACTCATCTGAAGTGGGCTTGCCTTGACGGCGTGTCTGGGTGCCCTCCCTTGGCAAAACTGCATTTCCCGTGTTTCCCAGAGAAAGGGCATTTTGGTGACCAGACCTACCATGCAAGGACTCCAGCGAAATTGGATGGTCAGTGGTCATATTGCACAAGTTAGCAATTGTACCAGACTTGGGTGTTTATGTGCATAGTTTTATTTTCTCAGGACAGCTTTCAACAACAACAGCAAACTACTGCAAAAACAATTACTTGCCTTTTTAAAGCAAAACAGCACACTGAATGCTAATGTAAGTTTCGATGCATTACTTTCATTCTCTCATCTCTATTAGGAAAATGTCATGGGTTAATATATTTGGGCCCCACTGAGAATTAAAGAGGAAACAAAATGCTTAGTGTGTGTGATGAGGCTGCGCGTTAATGCAGGGAGGTCATGCCAGATCACGGGTAATAGATACGGGGATGCTGTTCTGCACGGCAGCCAGAGGGGACTCGACTCGATGATGGACAGTGCTTGGAGAAATAGTTATGTTTCATGTGAAAAGGAAATAGGGCTGGAGAGCATTCGGGTTGACGGAAGCCATAAATAAGACTTTCCCACAAAGAATTAGAAAACAAAGCTACTCTCCTCCCAGGCTCTCTCACCTCCAAGTTCAAGGACCGGGTGAAGAGATCACACTATTTTTCTGACCGCAGTGGCATGCGTCGCCCAAGTTTCATAAGTGGAAATTGGCTTAGCTCTTGGGAGAAATTACAAGATAAAATGAACTAAATATTGGTGCTATAGAGAGGAAATAATAATTATAGAGAGGAAAAATCCTAAATGGAGCAAACCTCCACACGCTTGATCAACTAAAAATGAAGATGGGTTGTTTATAAAATCAATATTCACATGTTTAGTTTGTGTGGGTTCCAGATCTATTTGGGGAAAACAGCTCGGTTTGAGAACGTTAGAGGTGACAGTTGTGAATAAGCACCTTCACTGATCGGGATAAAAATTGAACAGAGTGCTCTTAAAAATACAACTATTCATTTAAATTACAATTTGCATTAGAATATAGTGTTTCATACTTTGTAAAACCCTTTACTATACCTTGTATTATATAATGTGAATTCTATCAAGAAAATACAGCACATTAGCCATTTAAAGAACTATAGGACTAATCTGAGATGGTAATTCACAAATGAAGACACACGCATGGCCATTACATGTATGCAACCTGTTAAGTATCACAACAGTGGTCGCAGTCGTGAGGCAAGAGGTTACATCAGGGGTTCTCCTTTTTAATAAATTGATAAAGATTAAGAATAACTACATGCCAGGAATCCAGAAATGTCCCGTGAGAGCCATCATTCCAAACACTGTGGGCCCTCCACGTCGGCTGCCTTTCTGGGAGTAAATTTGTAAACATGTATTTAGCAATTCATCTTCTAGTAATTCCTCTTAAAGAAATAGGCAAAGCAGGGTTTATTCTTGTGCTATTTACTTATTATTTCATTATTTTCCATACGAATATCTGTAAGCCTGCTTTTGGCCCTCCCCATATTGTGGTGGAGGTGGGTGGGGACATTTTCATCCTCAGCCCTAATATCTCCTTTTTTAGGTAATTTAATTAGCTGACACCCCTGACTTCCTTTCATCTCCTCACAACTCCTTATCATGGGGAAATGACACACTTTGATTAGTCGGTTTGGGGGCAGGGCAAGGGTCTAAGCACCCTGTCTTTTCCTCCTGGGAGTAAGTTTTCCTGCAGGTGGAATCGCTCTTCCTGACTCCGCCAGTGTTTGAACTTGTCCAAGCAGGAGTCGTGGAGAAGACCACCGTGAGGCCAGGACCTGCTGCTGCTATGTGCACATGCTGTTTAATTTGGGGTTCAGGAGTAGGACGCTCTCTTGACTGAAGTTATAAGCCATATCTTCCAACCTAGTCCTATCAGTCCTAATATTAAATTTGGCGCCATTCTGCCAACACTTTTGTCTTGTCCTGATGATTTTCAGGACTTGGGCAAGGAAAAGGACTCTTTATTGCCCTTGTCAACACACTGACATAATAGAAGAATATTTGAAGTCATGGCGTGTAT
Organism: Tonatia bakeri; assembly: GCA_004024845.1. NCBI lineage: Eukaryota > Metazoa > Chordata > Mammalia > Chiroptera > Phyllostomidae > Tonatia > Tonatia bakeri. The sequence goes on from PVIA01001206.1 coordinate 133,244, forward strand.
TGCTCAGTGGAAAAAAGACAGACACAAAATCTATCGAGTCTAAGGTTTTATGCAAAGGAATTTAACAATATGTTTCTCTTCTTACCGATTGATGAGTGCTTCACACTTAATTTCTTGTATTTTAGTTTCTACATATGTTCAAAGATGCCTGCAATTAGCTTGTGTTATTTGTCTAATTAGAGCTAAATTCGACTAATATGCTCATCCAGAATTCTGGATTCTTCCCCTCCCGAGATTATTAAACGCAGAGGAGACACTCACCTGGGTGAGTGTGGACAGCCCGGATTCCACACGAGGAGAAGGCAGTGAGTGAGAGCCACTCTCGTCCACGCCACAACCAGGGCCAGCCACCCCATGGTGGGCGGCTCGTTGCTGAGAAGGGTGTTACTGCGGAACTCTTAAACTGCCATCTCGGACGTTTTTGCCGCAGGAACACTGAACGCCTGGGTGCAGTTTGACGTGTTTGTTGTCTGACCAGAGCCTTGGGAAATAATGGCTTGGTAGTGAGACTGATCCAAGGCTCTTCCTCTTCGGATATTTGGATATTCAGAAGTTCAGTGGGTTGTTTCGGTGTGTGGGAAGTGGCAGATTCCTCTCCAAAAGCCATTCTTCAGAAATACATTTTTTGTCTTTAGCCTCTTGAAAAGACTTTGAAGGTTAGCACTTGTTTTCTTTCATGACTGTGTTCATGGTATTTTACATCACAGTCCTATCTCTGGAGTAAAAACTCCCAAGCCGCTCCCCAAGAGGAGTCATTCCCCGCTCTGTCCCACCTAGCCCAGCTCTGCCTGGTAATACACTCTCGGAATTACACATTTGTAGATGTGCACTAAACAAGTTTAAATTTTAATGACTCTGGGTACGCACATGTCAAAAACAAATTATGAGCATATAAAAGCATAATTATCAAAGTTTAAAAATGCCATATTTAAAAATCCTTAAGCTCCCACACAATTGCCATAATTTATGGTATAGTCAATCCAATTTCCCAATTTGTCAAAGAACTTTTCCATTTCCTGCTGCATGCTTCCAGAATCCCCATTCATAATCCCTCCCTGTGCTCTTCCGAAGAGTTTAGCTATGAGGAACAAACAGCAATTCAACATGCTTGTTTCTACAGTGTTTTTGTTCACAGAAATTGGAATTTAAACTCTAAAAGACATAGCCATATTGCATGGTAACAGTTATATCTTCCTTTTTATAAATAAAAAGGTAGTCTTATGAGGCTTCTTATTGGACTAATGGATTTTTATATTTGTATCCAGTATCTGATATCTTTCTGGCTTATGTTGTTGTATATGAGCCCTGCCAAAGTAGGGGTTCAAATGCACATTTATTATGAAATCTCAGCCACTAGACTGAAATTTCTGACAGTGCGTTTCAGGGCAAAGAAAGACACACAGCTGCACACTTTTTACACACTGTGTACAGCTCCAGAGCACAACTCTGGGGGGGTGGGGCGCGCTATTTGCATAGACCAAGAGAGGGATGCTATAGCCCACAGTCATTCTACAGCTTCTCTATGTGTACCAGATCCCAGCTGTATCCAAAAGGGCAGAAAGGGTACCCTTCAAAACGAGCACAGCCCAGGGCTGGAAGAGCAAACTTCGGTGGTGAGAAGAGTCAGAAGGGTGCAGGGAGGTCTCAGAATATTACAGAGTGATCTCAGTCACTCCCGCCTTCCTCACGGCAGTATAAGCTCAGACCCACTCTGAGAGAGAATTGTGAGTGGACACAGATGGACAGCACTGAAATAGCTCGTGCAGACTGAGGACGCAAGCACAAGCAGAGCAGAGAGAATGGGCTCAAGCGGAGTGCCACTCTGTGCTGAGTGCCACTTCAGGTGGTCAGTGTTTGCTCCAGGTAACAATCTCATCACAGTTTTGTGTACGTAAATCGGTTTTACACTTAAGCAATAATGGAACTAGCAAAGATATTGTTATTGATAAATAATATAAAGAATGAAAATGTAAAGAGAAAGAGGCAACAAATGGGAAATTTTTTTTTTCTTTCCCGGAGGTATCAGTGAGGTAGGTTTACCTGGCAGTAATCTGAGTCCAGATTGGTCAAAAGAGAAAAGTTCTTTCTTGTTCTTATTTTTTTGAACTTTACTTTTATTCCAATGTCCCCCAAGCAATACAAAATGATGGACTTCCCTCTAATGGTAATGTGTTCATTTGTTTAATTTCCCCCTGTTGAAATATTCTTAGACACTCACTTTAACGTACAATTAAAAGAAGACAGCAAGGAAAGAAACAGTAATTCGCACTTTGTTTTTGCATTAGGTTTTGCCCGGAGGCCTGGCACTACTGGGGGTTAAAAGAGTAATAGAACACAAGGCCTCTCACTCACTCCCGCTGAAAACCAGACTAATCAGGGATCAAAGTGTAGATGGTGAAGACCACTGCCCGATTAACTTATATATTCTCAGTGTGCCCTACCAGTCATGGAAGAGTCCAGCATCTTCGGAGTATCTGCCCTCTTATATCCAAACCCATTTAGGTAGATTATTCTTAAGAAAATTAGTTAGCCTGGAAAGGAGCAGGGAGGGGATAACTTCCTCTATCTGCACTCTCCCTTGGGTTGTTAATGACAAATACATTACAGATATTTATTGCCAATAGGTTGCAGGTGTCAGTACGGTTCAATTCATCGCTATCTTGCACTTTCAAAGTGCATCGCGCACTGGGCTCCTTCCCAATGCTGACCATGCACACGGGCGCGTTCCAGGGCGCTCTAGTCCTCGGGAGGTACTCTTCTTTACGTTTATTACATTAAAAAATGAAGACAGCATCTGCTCTTCCCTCCTAGTTGTTTAAATTGTTTAGAAACCCACTTCACAATGAGAATAACTGTGCTGTACTTCCATATATTTAAGTCCAACTCTAAATAATGAGCTGTGCGGTGCTCCCTCTCAGCCTTGCAAAGGGTCACAATGAACAGGAAATGAACTGTGGGTGGGGGGGGTGTGTTTGCCGGGACCCACACACAGGGCAGGCTGCTTCAAGTGGTCTGGTGTCTCAACAGAAAAGCAGTTACTATTTTACAGCATGGTGCCATAAGTATGTATACACTGTCCAAGTAAAATTATATATGATTAATTTATACCACACACACATGAAATAAATGCTTGCATTTATAGCCATCCCATTTCATTTTTCTTCAGAAACAATTTAAGATGGGGCAGAATTAGGTCAAAAGGCACATTATGCAGACATGATAATAATTAGTCTATGACTGCAAATTCATTCCAGGAGAAATAAAATTATTTAAAATATAATTTCATAGAAGCTATACAGGCTATAATATTCCCTGTAATAGCTAAGCTATGCAAATGAGTAATAACAAAAAAATAAAAATGTGCAAAGTGTTATATCAAAAATTAAATGGACTATAATTGATTTTTAATTTTAGATCCTTGAATATCCTAAAATTATATGCAAAAATTTGGGGTTTTCATGCATTTGTACATTTTCTAAAAGGTCCATTCATAGGTTTTACTAGCATTCCAAAGGGTCTAGTCTCTAAGTATGCAAGTTATTTTATACAAAATGACATAAATACAATGCCTTTTAATAAAATATTGTTTTATTTAATTATTCAAGTGTTTTAAAGTTTATTTAAAACACAGTGCTGTTTAAATACACCAGGTACATGAAACTAGATTCATAAAACATCCTGTCTTTTTCTACAAGGATGGCAAACTGCAAGGGAACACAGGGAATTTAATAAAGGGAGATTGTTGTAAGTGCTCAAACTGTTAGAAAAATAGGCCAAATAAAGCTCAAGCTGAACATTTGTTATGTGAGCACTTCTCAGCAAGAAATCTGCCTCAAGTTCATAACTCTAGTGCAGTTGTGTCTGATTCATATATTTAAAATAACAACAGGTTTGATAGCGTGTTGTGTTTGAAGCATTCTCGCACAGATATTAGGCTAATAACTCAATTTGGCATCACTGTGCACATACAAATTACCGCAAACATTGAGAGCCTGAGATGGAGTGGCTGGTTCCCTCTGGTCTGCAGCACTATGTTTCTGAGAACGTTAAGTTTACTCTCGGCCCATCAGGCAAGCGATTATGTGGCCACGTTCACGTTCATAATGTTTTCACATCTGACAAGGTTCCTTTGTATTAGCAGGGAGAAAATTATACCATACCTCTGCACTCCAAGTGAAGATGTGTTTTCTCTGACCCTAAATATATAGTCTAAGAAAAACAGATTTGAGCCTTTGTAAGCAGTGAGCTTACCTGGGGCCTTAATGGTAATATGAGGCAAAGAGGGTGACAGGTGGAAAATTGCACAATTATTATGGCTTCACCCTTCCTGACAGGGATGAAAAAAAGGCCGCGTCTGTATGAAGAATAATTGTACCAGATGCTTTGGTGAGAAGGGCTGTGACTCAGAGTACGGCGAGCATGCACCAGAGTCGAACACGTCGCTGCATCGCTCGGAGCCGCTCACTCTTTGCACACTCGGGCACAGAGAGGCCTATCATTTTCAATGAAACACCTAAGACAATTTATTGTAATCACATAGCCCTTTTCTATCCTCTAATATTGTCTGTCCCAGCAAATGTTGCTGAAAGAAGGCATTGAGCCCTTCAGCCTGGGTGGCTTTCACATAGAGCCTAAGGCTACGTGGTCAGGGAACTTGGGTACCATGGCCGGGTAAGACTCCTAACAGGAAGCAGTTTGCATAGAGATGGAACCCCAAATTTCAGAGACTTTCACACAGAGATTTAAAAGAGACACCTGTGTCACACAATATCATAGATCTTAAGTTGATTCTAACCCTTGTTTAAAATACTATTTCATATCATTTATGACTTTGAACAGACAACAATTCCATTTTGTAGTATTTTAGAGGCCACTGGTTACTTAAATTGTCTTTTGTCTAAGGGTTTTCTAAAACATGTTTCATGAAAACACCGCCCCACGGGGCTGGCCAGGGGAGCGGGGTATAAAAATAGAAGAAAGTAGGTCACAAGCAGAAAGCGTATAGTTCTGTTTTCTATATTAGTCTTCCCTGTAAGATTTTCCTTGATTTAAGAGTTTTAAAGCTGATGATTTTTTAAAAAATTGCTTTATTCCAATTCTTTATACAGATGAGGCCAAAAGAAGCCACATAATATGCCCAAAGTCACATATCAAGGTAGTGGATGAACTTTTTCCCCATTCCAACTCAGTTAATATTGGATTCAATAACTTTATCTTTCTGGTACTGAAGAGCTTTGTAAAGTACATTTATCCAATACATGCTTAACTAAAATATTGGATCAGAGTTAACATCTTGTAATTCTAGTAACTTTTACCCATAACCTAACTCACGGATTAGAAGTATTACACACACAGAATTCTGTTCTGGTTTATCAAACCCCAGAGAGGGACTAAGAGTCAGTGTGAATTTCCCACTTCAACATGTGACCCAGCCTCCTGGTAAGCATGTCTGAGTGTAGACTTTCCTGTTTCCTACTTTTTCCAGAGCTTGGTGGAAGCTGTTAATTTATATAAGCCGCTCAAATATTTGGTGGGTTCCAGTGAGTTTACAGAGCTTGGTACTTGACGGCAAAATGGAAATAAAGGGCATTGTACCCTGTATTAAGGAGAAAGGTGTCTGTTGCCTGCTTATTAAATCATTCTCTTGTTCTCCTGTTCAGTTATTTTGAAAACTGTTAAATTCGGTAATACTATAAGCAGAGTTGCCCTAAGTGATAAGTCAATGGAACTTGCCTCTATATGTGGCCATGGTTTGAACTTTTTAAAGTCCTGGACTACTCTGTGTACGTTGTGACTCTGGATCATCTTTCCAGGAAAAAAGTCTGCACACACACACAAGTTCTTTAGCTTAGTTTAACATAAGTTCTCATTGAACCTGCTGCTATGTGGTTTTAATAACTGCCACTTCTTAAGAGCCTTTCAACTCGGGTCTTTGCAAAGCAACACTAAATATAAACATCATCTGAGCCCCATTTAGATGCCAAGTCCAATGGTAACCACTTTGCAAGCATTCTCCCATTTCATCTTTACAACAACCTTAATCTACTTTCTGTTATCATCCCCATAATGCAGATGAGGAAACTGGAGTTAGAAAACATAAATGGCTTGTCCAAGGTCATAAAGTATGCAACTGAGCTGGGAATTGAATCCTGGTCTGTCTGGTACAGACATGAGCTTAAAGTGAATGTACTTAAACAATACATCACTTATAGGAAACTGATCCACGTTGCAGCGGCAAATATAGCCCAGCCCCTGATTCAGAAAAACCAGCAGGAGTGAGTTGACACACAGAAACCGGGCCCATGGTTTTCCCGTGGGGAACCAGTCCTGCATTGTACCTAGGATGCTTTGAGGCTTGCTGCTTGCTAAAACTCCCTCACCCTGAATTGAGGCAGCAGATGTTTACTGCATATCTTTAAAGTAACTTCCTAAAGTCTGTGCTAAATCTCCCGAGGATGGAGTGTAACCAGGTAAACCACTTTTCCCCTTGCATTTGCAAACATCCTTTTCTTTGCTATTGGTAAGAGGTAATCACCTACAGCAAACCTGTGCGTAGTAAATGAGGGCCATCCTCAATGTAACGTGCCCAGAGAAGTAATAAAAGCCTGTCCAGGTACGGGTCGGGGCCTCCTCTCTCACTCAGAGAGTGGCCAGGCCATCCCTTTTTTTCCACAGGACTTCCACAGTCCATGTGAATTTGTTCGTCACAGCCATAACACACGGACCCTGCAGGCTGGAGTCCTCATCAATCACTATTTAAATGATTGGTCTATTGTTACGATGTGGAATCATGAAAAAGAACATTATGATGCCCTCCCACACTCTGCACCTCCATTTCCTATGTTGCATGTCTTACTTAAGTTACAATGTTAGCCTGGAAGGTACTCATCAGACAAACTGAAATGTTTAACTTGCCTAACTCTTCATCCTTGTTTTTTAACCCAATTTAGCAATTTTTAAGTGAATAATTCAGTGCCATCATGTACACTTACAATGGGGCACAACCATCACCATCTCCTATGTCCGGTTTTCTTCACCCCTCCACAAAGAAACTCTGTTCGCACGTACCAGTAAGTCCCTGCCCCGTCTCCACCCTGCACCTTCTATTCTACCTCGTCTCTATGAGTCTGCCTGTCCCAGGCACCTCAGAGAGGTGGGACCGCAGAACATCCGTCCTTGAGAGTCTGTCTTATTTTCCTTAGTGTAACGTTTTTGAAGTTCATCGATATTGCAGCATGTAACTCTTTTCTTCCTTTTCAAAGCTAAATGATACTCCATTGGATGTATATACTGTATGTGTTTATCCATACATTGGTCAAAGGTCGTGTGGGTCATTTCCATCTCCTTCCTGACTATTAGTTTAACGCTGCTGTGAACACTGGGGCACACATACCTGTTTCAAAATTCTTGTGAGTAGATATCTGAAAGTGGTGAATCTTTGATGATCTGTGATCACTGATGGATCATATAAAAATTTTACTGAGGCTCTAAAACCTCTGTTCTTCTCTCATTACAACTTATACACTATCCTCAGCCACCTTCGTCCATGAGCCTCTGCTTTCCTTCTTAGTACTAATAATATCTAGAATGTTCCTAATGCCTAATAAGAAAAATAGCTATAATATCTTCAGTGCTTTATGTGTCAAATTTCATTCTAATATTTTTAATTCTACTATCAAATTTACTGAGGTGATATTTGCCATGAAGTAAATACATAGGACATGTTTATGCTGTGATGCTTTCTCTTTCTGTGTCTTTATATGTTTATGTCAATGTGCTAGTTTGTCGAGATCATTATTTTTGATGGCAGGAGTGAGGAACTATTCCCAGAGGCACTAATACAGGTGATTCATGACTTCCCTTACCCTCAATGCAAACACACTGGAAACTGGTGGATTGTAGGAAGAAAGGTGTTTCATTCAGCTGATCTGCAATGTACTGAAGATGCAACAGGGTGTGTTTTTTTTCTTCCCCACAAGAGATCTTAAAATTACTATAACATTATTTTCTATCATTAACATATGTGACATGGATGACAGTCTGCATTCTCCCTAAACCATTTCTATCTGTCAACTTCGTAAGATCGAAAATGACAAGAGTATTACGCTGCAGGAAAAGCCCCAATGGGTGTTTCTCGGAAAGAGAATGGGGAGCAGAGCCATGGGGAGGGAAGCCACGTGGCCTGAGCACCTGCTGTCCGTCAGACACTGGCGTGAACTCGCTACTCAGCATGTCTTCTCACTGACTGCGCCCTACAACACGGGGGTACAGGGAAGGCCCCCAGTTCACAGGTGTGGACGTGTGCTTGAAGACATCAGTGGGGGGCCCCGGATCGTGGGGTAGCCAGTGGAGCGGCCCTTGCTCATCTGTTGCCTCACGGGGTAGGTAGTTGAGGGCAAGGCACCCAGGATCCTGAGACCCATCTCTCCACTGGGGCTGATGGCTGGGACCTACACCATGGTGCCCTCTCGAGAAACCCCTCCTATTACTCCACGTCTATGTGTTCGTTCTCTTCAAAGATTGCAAGTCACTTTCTATGTTTAAACATATGTATTTTAGAAGTTTTATTTGGAATCTCAGGTGACCAGTCAGGTGAGTAGGGCTCAGATCTGTTAAGTACTTTAGACTAATCAGCTAATTAGCAGTTATAGGGCCAGAAAGTGCTATTTTTAAAAAATTAATTAACAGTGTTTTGGCAATATGGCAGCTAATTTCTACATTAAAGTTTATAAGTACTTCAATATATTTTTTTCCAAGGTAGATCCACTTTGAATCTGGGCAATATCTGCATGCTACTCACAATTCAGTGATTAATGTCTTAAGGACAAAACTTTAGGATATGTGATAATGTATCAGCTTAAAGATAATTAACAACTGATTTTCCTTCTCCTGTACCAGATATGGTCTATTTCCAATTATGGATAGATTTATCAGAAATTTAAAGAAATAGATTTTCATTATGGAAACTTGGACTTGAAACAGTGACAAATTTTGCATTCCAGACAAAAGAAATCCCACATAAAGAGTAAAAGATTGAATGAGAACACCTGATTCAGAAACTCTCTCCTAACTGTGACTCTATTACCTCAGTAAATTAATTCCATATCTGGTGGAAAATTATAGAAGAAAACTTTGTTGACATGAAGATTTTGTAAACTACAAGGGATAGCTACCAGAATGCTTTTATTTTTATACTTCAATTTTTACAAGCACACAGTTGGTAATTTTCTAATTAATAAAATGTGTGTTCTTATTAAGTTCAAGCTCTTAAAATGATTAATTCCTAATTTAGATTGCATGTAATTAATGATATAGATTTCTTGTGCCAGTAAACATTTTAGGGAGCATTTCTTTGATGATTTAATCTGAGAACGTTATCAAAAATTTCATGAAAGTAACAAGCACACACATTATAAGTGAAATATAAATATGTGCTTGTATCATCACATACACAGGTCTACTTCCAAACACACTTGTGGCGTATGATTTCTCATAGCCTCCAGTCTCCCATTTCTTAACATGAGGAATGTTCTCCTGTAATGCTCTCTCTGGTCCCTGTCCCACCACCATCTTTCCATCTCTACCCACCCTTCACAGTTCAGCTCAATAGTTTTTTTCCAAAAGAACTTGCATGTTACACACTATGTCAAAGACTCTCTCAATAACACAACAGATACCTACTACCTGCATGTAGCAAAAGTTCCCGTTTTGTGATATCTGCTTCCGTTTTCTTTCTTACCTAAGTTATCAAATGCGGATAAGGCCGCACTCGCACTCTGCATTCCTCCCCCCTTTCTCCTCCCAGGAGGAAGCAGACCGACCACCCACTGCTGCTGTGTTCAACAAAGACTACCCCTGAGGCTCCTAGGAAATGTCCTCAGCTGAGTCTCCACCTTTGGAATCCCTCGACTGTCTGCGCACACCCCAGTTTTAGAGAAATCCTGCTAAATTAGTTTAAGCAGAATCTCTTGTCCTGGATATCTGGTCACCCTCCATATCTAATGGAGCTTCTCATCATTCGCTCTCTCTCAGGTGATGCTGGATCTCTCCGGCCTGCCTTCCACAAGAATCCCATCAAAGGCCTGTCACTGAGATGCTAATCAGAGCCCCCTTCCTGTTCCCTCTGGTAATTTGCATCCATTGTGCCCACCCTACTCCCTGGCTACACGTTTCCGCTGTGCTTGCTGTGCTTATTGCATTCGGAATTGAGACCAAGTCTGTACTGCAGTCTGTCCCCTCCTACAGCAACAGTTTATGCATAAGACCTGTTTCTACCCCTTTCCTGTCAAGCTCTGGTTTTCTTTAACACAGACATCTTTACTGGGCGTGTTTTATTTTTCTGCTCACATGTATAGCATCAGTGCATAAAGATAATATTTTTCTGGTTGTTTTGAAAGCTGCTAGGTGGTACCAGGGCATATGTATCATTATATCCTCTTACAGAACTTAACAATTTTCTTTCCAAGAACGTACAATATTTTGTAATTATATGCTTGTTTATGTGTGTGTTAGTGTGACCAGATTATAATTTTTAAGACAGTAGCCATGTTAATTTTGCTCATCAATTTCACCTGTTGGAAGTTTTTTTGACTAAAAAAACTGTTGCTGGGGTAAGAGAGGTCCTCAGGTCAGTGAGACATTTGAACCCACACTCAGAATGAGCTTCACAGTCGTGTTTGGAAAAACAAGGTTTGGTTTGTAAGTCTGGAGAATTTTTCTTTCACTAAGCAGCTATCCTGTGCCCTAACATTTTATTAAGTCATATTAGGGCAAAAATAAAGACATATTCTCTGCACTCAAGTAAAGAATACTTTGCCCGAGTATATAGGTAGTCTTCTTGGAAATGAACATATTTGGCAGACTTTATTTTTTAAAAAATCATATCCTTGTTATTAGCCATTTAATCAGTTGCAACCTAAGTGTTGTCATGAGGGGATCTATGGTATGTGTTTAAGGATGATTTGTAATGATAAATTACAACTTTTAATCAGTAACTTCCAAAGGATTCCTACATAGTCAATCAATTCATCACCTTTTTCTTTTTTCAAAGGTTTGGGTTACTAAACATCAGTGTTACCTTTATGAATATTGGCCTGTAAGTGACAGAAAGCCATCCGAAGGTAAGGGTGACCCACATCCCCTAATACAGAGACTCGACAGAAGGTAATGGTCTACATAGCTGTGAAACTGGACATGCATGCAGAAAGACAAGAAATCAAAGATAAATTAATGAGAATGTTTATAATTACATTTATGTGTGTTCCCTGTAATAAACTTTTGAAGTGAAAATGCACATCTGATTTGTCCATATGCTTAATGAAGGGGAAAATTCAATCTAATTACATTCCAATTGAATATTTAATTCTAATGCAGTAGTCTTTTAGTTTTTTAGTATTTTACTTTAAAGGATAGATCCAATAAACACAACACATCAAACCAGAAAAAAGCAGGGTTTTTTTCAAAACTAAAAAATGGCTTTTTATTCCATTATACATTTAAATTCACTAAATACAAATGCACTTTAACTCTAAGGTTCAATTATGTAATTCTAAAAAGTCACATTCATGAACTTCTTACAGGTTCTTTTATAGAGATCACTCAACATTTACTGTTTAGAAATAATCTTTTCCTTTAAAATTAAAGGAAATATACTTTTAATATTTTAAAAATAGCATGCTTTTACTGGAAGTGCACTCACAGATTTGAATTTGGTCTCTGATGATATCACTTAAATCAATCATAAAAGGTAATAAGTGTTTTGTTTTTATGTGACTCTATTTCATTATAATTTATATTTTGATAGGTTACCATCCATGTGAGGAATCTAATTAATCTTATCAAATTTTTATTCTCCATCTAAATTAAACTCATGTCTTTCACCTACTCATTAAATTAGCCTTCAAATCCTATAACCACCAAGGAGAAAAAATATGTATGTGTTCAGATAAAATAAATAAATGCTATACGAATCTGGGACACAGGTAAAGAGATTTCTCTATAAAGTTTAAATCTGATCAGGAATTCACTTTAACCGCAGATGAAGAAAGAGCACAGACACACAGCTGGGTTGCGTATCAACCCCACGCCACCTTCCTCTCTGCCATCTGTCCACTGCGGAGGTGGTATCAACGTGATAATGGGAAGGAATGCAGCACTGAACCAAATCTCGTTACAACAACACACAAAGGCTGTCCCCCCAGCCTTGTTCTGAGTATCATCATGCTTCCTTTCCCCTTTTAATTTTGAGAAGAAAAGAATTGAGAAGGGAGCAGGTAGGAAAAGCAATGCAAAACAAAACAAAACAAAAAAGCACTTGAAGCTGATTATAAATAAACAAAGCACAGATTTTTAAGAGAGGGGAGGGGTTCTCTGATATCCTGTACTCCTTGCCAAGTGCTGAGTGTACAAGGGTGGTTATATTCAGTCAATATATTGGTGAATATATTCAGTCAAAATGGCATTGGTTTATATTACTGGATGTTTGTGTCCCACCAAAATCCATATATTGGAGCCTTAATCCCCAATATGACGGTATTAGGAGGTGGGGCCTTGGGTGATAGTTAGGTTTTTACGAACTCATGAAGGTTCGTCAGCCCCCATGAGGTATTGGTGCACTTACAGGACAAGGAGAAGACTCCAGTGCTTCCTCTTTCCACGTGTGGATGCGGAGACGTTATCCGCAGTCCGGGAAGAGAGGCGGCATCAGGATGTGCATCTGCCGGCGTCTTGGTCTTGGACTCCCCCGTCTCCATAACTGGGAGAAACGCATGTCTGCTGTTTAAGTCGCCCAGCCCCTGGTGTCTGGGGACAGCACCCCAAGCTAAGGCAGTTTGTTATCTGTGTTTCAAGTCTATCAGAAGTAGGAAGTTGCTACGGCAGCTAAATAGCTGTTAGTGGCACTAACTGAGAATATTTTAAAAGACTTTTGCTGTCATGTTTGTTATTCTTCTTGCTCTTTCTAGGACCTTCCCGTTACCACAGCTTGCACCTGAGTCTGTTTCTGAAATGACCAACAGTGACTTTGGTATCTTAATCAGGCAACCCCTAGCACAATGGATAAAAAAATAAAAACAAAAGCACAAAACAAACATTCAAACAAAGGAATTCTGCCTTATACACATTAATAATAAGAAGAATAGCTTCCATAGCACTTCACGTGAGTCAGATATTTTATATTAACACATTTTTACCCTAACTCAGGGGTCCCCGACTTCTGAGCTGTGAACCCTTAAAGTCTGGGCCTGACAGGACTAGGCTTCACATTGCATTGTAATGTAAAGGCAGTGTAATGCGCTTGAATCACCCAGAGACAGCACCGCCCCGCCCCCCCCCCACCATCAGTGGAAAAATTGTCTTCCACAAAAACGGTCCCTCCTGCCAAAAAGGTTGCGACGCCGCTGCCCAAACTCATGTAACGTTCAAAACAAACTGAGTTCAGGAAAAATATTATTATCCCCACTCTACAGGTTAAGAAACTGAAATCTAAGTAGGTGAATAATTTTTCCAACTAGGAAATGATAATTTCAGCACTAGACAATCTAGGTTCAAATCCTTTACATTTTAACTGACTCACACTTAGATTTCAGGGTATTTGAAGGATAAAAATAGTGTACTTAATTTTTTATCACCACTAGAACAAGGTTATATATTGATAAATAATTCTTAGCATGTAACTTCTTTGTAATTACATCTTTTTCATTACATTTGTATACTAAATTATTTTTAGAAGTAGAGAAATTTAAAAAATGAAGGATGAAAACAATAAAATAAAAATTGGCTAGATGTTTCTCCTCTGATTACCATTCTAGATTATTTTCTAATACCTGTCCTTCTAATAATGGAATTGCCTTTTTCAAAGTTCGGGTTAAACATTATTTACTTAAAACATGCAAGTGAAAGCTTTCTGTGAATAAGCCCAAACCTCATTTCTGTCATCAGAGGCTGCTTAAGATAGTTAATCTCATTCAGTGACTATTCAGTCCTATTCAGATATCTTAGCTGGACATCTAATTCAATACCTAAGAATAAACTCACACTAATGAATTAATAACTTTCCTTCTGGCAGTTTTGTGTATAGTTGGGAGATTAATGAGTGGTCTGCTTGTCCATCTTTTGTATTTTATTTAGATCTGTACTTAAGGTTGACAAATAAAATACAGGATGCCCAGCTAAACCTGAATTACATCAAAACAACAAATAATTTTTAGTATAAATATGCGCCATGCAGCAAACATGTGTTTGCAAAATCTGGCAACCCTACATCTACTCTGTGGTTTTACATTGTGCCCCTGGAGTGTCCACTCTGTGCCCTTCTGGTTCAGATGCCAGGGCTTTTGTTCTTCAAAGTTTTACAATTTAATAGTTTTAGCACTTTGAAAAAAGGTCAAAGACATTGAGCTTCAAACTGAGGTCTGATCAAATATCTGTGCAACACTTTTGGGGGTAAAGCTGGACCTGAAAAGTTAGAGCAAAATAAAATTATAAAAATCCTGGGGGGTGGAACTCAGTCTATGGGTCCAATAGTTGGTATTAAAAATAAATAAAATTTTATATGCACTGGGCTAGAAAGAAAGCAAGTACAAGACATAAAATTATAGCAGAACTGTGGGAAGACACTCCACCGCCTGCCCTCCCTACACATCCACACCCTTTCTGACTGAGGTCAGATTCCTACACTCCATCCTTTCCCAGGTGTTCAGCCCTACCTGTGGAAACTGCTATTGCTAGCACTTTCTTAAGATGCGTTAAAAGACCATCAAAACATCAACATTTAATTGATGCTTTCTCCCAGAAGCAAGCAGAAAGAGCACTGGAAAATATGTGTGTTTTAAGTATCATGATGCACTGTAATAGAATTTTCTATCTGCAAGTGCTTCCAGAAATGTGTGAAGAGGGAAGAGATAGCCAGTAATTGAGGGTAGGACCATTTTCTTCAGCTGGAGTGTATTGAATAGTTTTTCACACTTATTATTTGAGATAGAAATTTTAGAGAACCACACACAAGGATACTACATAAAATCTATTCCCTACTTAAAATACTTTCCAGAAGTGTCAAATGTAGGAATGATGCAGAATTTTCAAGCCATCTTTGTTTTTAACTCACTTTTTACCTTTAGAATTTAGCACCTTGAACAAAACCAAACAGGTGTCAATAAATGGCTTTTGAACAAATGCTAACTCACTATTTTGCCAAATGCCTCGGCCTCTATTTTCTCCCTAAACTTGACATACATGCTGCTCTGCATTCCATGAAGTGTGATCTAGTTAAAAAAAAAAAAGTTTGCTGGATTAAAACTATTTTATTTATAGTTTAAAAGAAATTGACCTTCTATGGCAGTGATTTGTGTCTCTTTCAATTTTTTAAAAAACGATCAGCAAACGGCATAGTGTTGAACACAGAGTTAGTTGCCAATACATGTCTCAAAGATGACGGCTGGATGGATGGGTGAAGAAGGGTGAAGGGGCTAAAAGCATTTCATGTTGCTAATACAGGCTTCACAGTCCTGTGCATATTTTGGAAATTTCTGTTGATTAAGTCACAAAAGTTAGTAGGCTATTTTCAAGGAAAAATAGAAGAGTATTATAGGAAAAATAACGGGCTACTAAGCGAGGAGAAATGTGTTGAGGCTCTCTTCTGTTTCACCAGGAGTCTCAGGTAGATCTCTTATCTCAACAACAATGGGTAATAACAGGGACTCCTCATGTCAGATGTAAAATGTTAACTGAAAATAAAGTTCAATCGGAAACCTTCAGCAATAAACACCTATAGATGATAAACACACGCAATTTCCATTTCTACCTTTTACTGTCACAAAGGTGTTCTGCATTGAACCAATGCACATAACTACTAATAAGAGAGAAATAATAGGCTGTAATGAAGGTTTTGCTAGCCATATCTAAAGTTCCAGTGAACCAGAAAATTCAATCGTCAAATGCTGGGTCTCCATTATATATAGGTATCTAGGCCAAACCAATGCCAGTGAAAATGGGTTTTTGATAACTGATCTCCCAGGATTTATCCATATTAACTCATATTCTTTTACCTGACTTCCTGTGAAACTTACTTTTACCAAGACCAGGTTTGGATTCTGGACCACGCACGTCTGAATACACCAGACCATTCAAGAATTAACCCTTGGAATGCTGCATCATTACCATGTGCCTCAAGCCACAAATCCAGACACTCAGTCAAATTTGAGATGCTATTTCTACAATAAGAACTGATTATCTAACTAGGCAAGAGGATAATGACAGTTATTTGACAATTTGTTCTTGGTATTTGGAAAGGCTAGCTTATCAAGCTGAGTGATTTTATTGAATACAAATTGCAGTGATCCAAAATAGAGCTCCTTCTTACTTACTCATTTTTATTATATTGCCAGTTCCATATTTGTTCCCACCTAGGCTTTTTTGGTCTATTAGAGAATATTGACAAGTAATCTATTTATACCACACTGTGATACAAATTGAAAATAAAATTTCCCAAGATGAATTTAAGTCATAGTCTCAGAATGATATGTTTGAACATCTAAATTTTAGCTTTTTTTCCCCTAACATCTCTTAAAAGCTTTTCAGCTCCAATAAAATTATACATGACTTCAGGCTGATTTGATACCACAAATCAGATGTCTTCAAGTTGGTGGATTTGTTTTGTGGATAAAATTTCCCCAGCAACTGTGGCATCCACTTCAGATTCATTTCCAATCCTTTTCTTCTATCATACCAAATACATTATTTTCAAACAAGCAGAAACACCTCAAGGAGAGAAAGCAGAGGCAGGTGCCAGTAGGTCCAAACTGGGACTTGAATAATGTACATCTTTTTTTCTTTACTATTAAAATGCTTGTCTACTTGGTAATACTTGAAAGTCAGAGCCATTAGCATAATAGCAGTGAAAGCAATCCTTTGTCTTAATTTCTGCCACATTGCTTTGGCATCTGAGACTGCGATGCTGAGAAATCATGATAGGATGTATAGAGTTCTAAATTAACAACAAGGGGGGAGGGTGTTAGAGCGATTATAGTTTCACAGCAACAGGGAGAGAAGTTTGCCCTCCATGGCATGAAAAGGTCTCAAAAGGTACATAGTGTAATCTGGGCACTGGTTTCCTGTGTAAACTCCGAGAAAGAATTCACCTGTCAAGACAGAATCCTTTTTTGGTTAAATGGATCTAAATTTAAACCAGAGCCTAGTGCAGTTTGCTGGCAGGGGTTCTCATGATGCTGGCACCTCAAGAAGTAACACAAACTGAACTTCTAGGTTCCTGCGCCATCCTGCCTACCTGGCCCATCTGAGTCCACTGCTACAGGGAAGTTCCTTGTTCGGTCACCATGCTACCATCCAGAAAGTAAACTGTTACCCGGCCCCAACCAATCAGAACTACGGAATCTGGAAACCTCATTTGCATCTCTACTGACCAATGAGAACTGTGCAATTAATAAGCCTCATTTGTATGAAACAGACCCAAGTGGGAACCATGGTCTAGAGGTTTCCCTAGGAACACAGGCCTCTCCTATGTTTCCATGAAGCACTCCAGGTTCCTGATGGAGGCGGAGTCTCTTAGATTTGCAAACTGTCCTCTTGAATAAAGTCTCTCTCTGGTTTCTAGGATGATTCAGGGAGTATTTGTCGACACCTTTATAGTCTCTCTCTTTTCAAGGATCACGTAAGTCTTCAGGTGTGAAAGCTGACTGCCTCTTCTTACAAACAACATTTTTTGAGATTCCCACATCTGCTGGGGGTTTGGGGGTGCCAGTCTCTCCTGAGCACTGTGAGGAGAGTCTTCAGTAGAACATGCATGTGCTGCAGCTGAATTAAGGCTTGACCTATATTTGACCTTTTGCAATGCATGGTGGACACTCCTACACTCTTATGACTGGTCATTTTCTCCTTTTCTACTCACCAGCCATGACCCCACCTCACATCTGCAGAATACTCACACTTTCCTCATGCCTTTGAAACTAGTTTGCAAGTTAAACTTAACCTCAGCCAACACTTTCAACATACGTAACGGGAAATATATTTTCCTATTTATGAGTTATTTTTAGAGCATATCTTTAAATCTTTTATCAAGTTCTACACATGAAAATACATGCGGTAGGTATTTAATTTAAAACTGTCAGACTTGGAACTCTTTCAAAATATTCACCAAACAAAATGAAGTTCAGTTTTTACTCTCATCTTCACCACTGCACTGAAAATGGAATGTAAGAAGTAAGGGTCTTAAGTCTATAAGCTCACACTGGGATAAAGTATTCTATTTTCATTTGGGATCGAATAGGTATGCACAAATAAGCACATTACTGCATACTATTACAGAAACCCCTCAATTTCAACTCTATAAATATATTGATTACATATACGGATGATTATTTATGTATTCTCTGCCTACTTAAAAATAGTTGATGCAATTATATGAAAATATAATGGTAATGCTTAAATATAATAATGCCTTTTATACTGACAATATTGAAAGTGTATTTGTAGCCCTATGCATATTTTGAAACATTATTTACATATTTAATGTGTTATTATACACGTGGCACTTTCTGTCTGTGAGATTCACATCACTATAATTTTGGAATGCAGTTTTTAGTAATTATCGTAGTAACTGTTATTTTACACAGAGCAACATCAGGATTTTGGCTCTTTCTCATTCTTGTTCTTCTCCCCATTCTTGCTGGGGATCATTGAAATGAAAAATAAAACAACGCCTTTCCCTTATCAGAACTGTGTCCTGACCTTCTGGAATCTTCCTGTTTTGTTGAGGTAGAGGAACTTCTTGAGCCATTACTCTCTCACACTCAACATTATTTGGCTTTTCAACTACAGATTTGGGGAAAGAGGGCCGGTTCTTCTTCTCCTTACTTATTACTCAGTTTTCAAAGTTGAGAATTTACAGTTCATCATTTTTGGTTTGCTAATTTTCATTATTTTTACTTTTGTCTTCATGACTAGTGAGACAGAAACTATGCCAAACTCTTATACATTCAAACACTACAGCCTTAGTCAATATTAGAGGCATGTTAGTAGTATTCGTCCTTTAAAAATGTCAGTTTAAGCAGTTAAATGATTTCTACTAAAAAATGTGGTGTTCAGTATGTGTGCAGGAAAATGCAGTCTGAAAATCACGGCCGGAGATCTCCCTTCCTCTGGCAGACTGTCCCAGGTTGCAGGTGGTGTTGCAACAATGGGATTCCGTGATGCTCCGCTGCCTCCAGGGACCGGTTCTGACCTTTGAGAGTTCCCTTTGGTCCACTTCCTCATTATGCATTGCTTTTGGCATCATAATTTGACAAGATATGTTTAAAAATTTCTCAGCTTGATGCCTGTACCTGAATATAACATTTTAAAATAATAGGATGAGCCTGGTATGCTATTTAAGTCTCTTTACAAGTGTCCCTGGATGCTCTGATTTTTAGGTGGTACTCTTCCTCTTCTTCAAACACTCAAAAATTGGGAAGGTTTCATCTGTCATCCAACCTGGACATAGCCCACCCCCAGCCTTCTCATTTCCCAATTAGTTCTTATTCCTCTGGACTAGACAAGTGAGCCTCAAGACACTGCACCCTTTGGTAACATGTACTTATTTAAAATAGTAATATATAATAAGATGGGTGAAATGTTTGTGTCTGAATCCATGAGAAGATCCGTTGTAATTCTGCCTTTACACCTGTCTTCACACAATTACAAGGGATGTTACCTGCAGCAGAAATATTCTGAGTGCTCTGCTTCCTTACCACAGATGAGCCTGTACTGGTTTACTATATTGCCTGTATCACAGACTTAGTAGCTTGAAATAAAACATATGCATTCTCTTGTAATTCTGGAGGCCAGAAGTCTGAGATTGGTCTCCCTGGGCTGCAATCAGCATGTTGGCAGGGCACTGCCCCCTCCAGAGGCCACAGGAGGGTCCATCTCTAGCCTGTGTCAGTTGCTGGTGGCTCCAGCACTCCTTGGCGTGTGGGCACGTCACTCCGATCTCTGCCTCCAAGATCACAACGCCGTTTCCTCGGTGTGTGTGTTTGTAAAATCCCCTTCTGCCTTCCTTTACAAGGATCCGTGTGATTGCCTTTAGAAACCACTTGGATAACCGGGATAGTCTTTCCATCTCAGAATTCTTAACTTAATCTACCTATAGAGTCTTTTGTTGTTTTCTGTGCCATATAATGTAAGACGCAGATGCCAGGTATCAGGACGGGGATATCTTTCAGAGAGCTACTATTCCAACTCCAATACTCCCCAATCTTTTACATAAATGCCAACAACTATCTGTAAATGTTATAAGTTAAGTGAAAAGATAAAGTAACTTAAGTCATCAGCAGTTTTGCCAGTTTAATTTATTTCAAATTTTGGATTTCTAAGTCTATATGACTTATCTTACCTTTGCTTTGCTTGGCTATATTTAATTCAAATTGTAATTCATAATGAACAAGAAGGGTATGTATAAAAAATACAAAACCTTCAAATGTATGCTTGTTGTCTTTCTTTTTTTAGGTATGGCTCCTTTCTCACAAACATCAGAGTATAATTTTAAAACTTTAATGAAAATGGACAAATAAAATTATTCTATTTCAACTCTACAGTCCTGTATGAAAAATAATTTGCACAGTGTTCTCAATTTCATTATTACAGTTTTTGCCACAAGAATGAGATGTCAGATTTTTATTGTCTGATATATATTGGGAATTAGAATTGCATGTCCTGCCACCCTAACCTTTACCCATACTCTGCATTTTGATTGGCTAACCTTTCACTTCTTTCTATTTATGGCTTTACTTGACTAAGAGGAACAGGTACAATGTCCAGCCAGCAAATACACAGACTAGCCGAAGGTCAAGCTGATAGCAGAGAAGGCTAAATTCCACATAGGGTATGTGACATTCCAACGCCGGAACCTTATTTGCATGTAAAAATTTAAATAATAAGGATGTACAATAGCAAACTGAATCCATTATCTAAAAATGAATAAAAGAAATGTGGCAAGTTTTACCCGTGGAAAATAATATTGCAGTTTCCTAGACAGCTTTCCATGGAAGCATGGCTGAAAGGTTACTTGAGGTCACAGAGTTTTCATTCTCACTAACGTGATGCACACATATATTTGTAACTTGTGCCCAGTGTAAGAAAAGCTATTTCAGATCTGTCATCTTTCTTGGATGGACCCAGCAAAACTACAATTCATGACTAGTAAGGGCGTAACAATTTCATTCCAAATAACTAGATCACCATCAAACTATTTCTCACAGTTTCTTTTGAACTAAATATGTCACTTACAAGCACATGTCCATATAGAATAATCCAGGACTGTTATTTTTTGTTTCATTAGTATTCTTAGCATATGTATCATTAGGAAAGAGTGCCAAAAATCACCACCTAAGTTTAGAATAAACTGTCGTTTTGAAATTGGACACTAATGAATTATTTAGTTTAAAAATAACTAAAAAATTGCCCTGGATTTTGAAATACAGCAATTAAGGTTGTTATCTTACAGATTTTCAACAAATACAAAGAATCTTATACCCAACAACTTTTTGTATTCATGCTGCTTCAAATGCAGTTTTGCAAGAAGCATTGCACAAAACAATAAGGAAATAATGATTTTTTGACATGCGTTCTATACCCTGATTTAGTAGGCCTGACATCTTTTCTCATGCGAGGGTAGTGAAGTGTGAACTAATTATGTACTTGTTCCTTAATGTCTTCCAGCAACATACATCTTAAAAGAAAGTTCCCATGATCTTTAAAAATGTGTATGTAGTAAAAATATTAAAGCATAAACATATTTTCCCTGGTCAGGGGATACTAATAAGGTTTACATTTTAGCATTCTGGCATAACAGAGCTTGAATGTATCTATGGCAACCCCTCATTTTGCAGGAAAAAAACAAAAAACAAAAAATAAATAAAAATGAGTCTCAGAGACTAATCACACAATGAGATACATTTCTTCCACCAGTTCAAAAGACAATTAAGACATGTCAGTGAAATAAAATTAAGTTGAAAAGAGAAAAATAACTTTTTCATTGAGTGTCATTATGTTTCTTTCTGTTTATTTATGTTCTACTTAAAGTAATTTTATATTCTTATTAAAACATGTTACATTTTACCAAAAATTTGGGTCAAAACACATAATACAGTCTCCTGTATCTAGTATATCATATGTTATATATGTATTGTGTAATATATATTAATGTAATATTATATATCTAATACAGTATGATGTATGGATAGCACACTGCAGACCTCTAGAGAGAGATGGACATAGTTGGAGTTCATTGGAGGCTGAAAAATTGAATGAGGTTGTTGTTGTTGTTGTTTAATGTTTAATGTGTCACATTGTTTGAAAACATTCATATTAAAACCTAGCAGGATGAATCCACCAGAGAAATTGAGGCTGGACATCAAGAGAAAGAGGATAATCAGACTAGGCATTTCTCAAAAGTATGGAAGGCTATATATATAATTGAAGCATATTAGAAACCTCTGGCCGTGACATGAAGGAATCAAAAACAATGAGGTGGATTTGTATGCAAGTTTAATGAATTGGCAGTTTCTATTGAAATCCTGGGTAGTGAAATCTAACTCGTAAAAGAAGGAACGCAATAGAGAATGTCCCAGATGAAATGAAGGGACGGCCAATGGGAACGATGTGCTAAAGCAATGAGACAGAAACAGTCACACCTGAGTAGCTGTGCACTGAAAGGAAAGCCTGGAACCTGACTGTCCACTGAAGGGTTTGGGTGACAGAGCAGGTACAGGCATGGGCAGGATTCTCGGTTTGGACGTATATTATTCATGATAGAAATGTCAGACTTTGCTAGAGATTATTGATAAAGTTATATAGTTTATGTTATAAAAGAATACAAAGAAACCGAAGATGCAGAAATTTTAATGAAGGAGATACTCTTTGAATTGGGTAACATGCTTTAGCAGCCTTGTATACACATATACAGGGGTGGGCAAAGTAGGTTTACAGTTATCTGTAAGGAAAATAATACAACAATGAACAAATAAAAGAATAAACTCTGTGTTTCACACACTCACAACCTTAAACCTACTTTCACCCCACCCTCTACATATGCATACACATACCCATTAAATGACCCTCTCTCCCTACCCCTCCTCTCAAAATACATCAAGGACACACCGAGCCCTGGCTGGTGTGGCTCAGTGGATTGAATGCCGACCTGTGAACCAAAGGGTCACTGGTTCGATTCCCAGTCAGGGCATATGCCTGGGTTGAGGGCCAGGTCCCCAGTTGGGGGTGCATAAAAGGCAAGTATACATTGATGTTCCTCTCCCTCTCTTTTTCCTTCCTTTCTCCTCTGTCTAAAAATGAATAAATAAAATTAAAAAAAAATAAGGACACACTAAGACAGCTAATGCAAGAATAAAGGAGTCACCAGTTGACCAGTGAATTGAAGAAACTATCTTGTAATCTGTATTTCCAAATACTTACAGGGAAAAATGGTCTTTTATAAAATCAATATTATATACATTTAGAGAGAAAATAACCACAGTCACAAGTAGCACTTATAAAGGATTTGAAACAAAGCATTCATCAAAACAGAATTAATTTAATATAAAACTAGAAAATTTATAACATAACCTACATTTATCAGATGACATATAAGTGTAACCAGGCGAATGTACAAATAGATATAAAGTTAGGTAGTATAAAGAACAACAGACGGGCGTGAGTTCAGTATCCAAAATCACAGGCTCTGAAGCCATTCCTTTGAGCAAGTTAAAAATTTGGTTTAATGCTTCATGGGAGCCAAGAGAGAAGGAAATCACAGAAAGAGACTGGAGTCAGGGTGTCAACAAAACCAGAAGCGGACTCCTGGGCCCGGAGTAAGCCTCTATCCCTAGCTAGCTCTACTCCGGCAAAGTGTAGCAGACAAGGGCAGTAACATCTGCGTCTTTGATTTGTTGATGACCTGCTGTTCATTGACCTGTTTCTAGGTGTGTCATACATATAGCATCACTGTGATCCTTGGAATCACTCCTAAGGTACACAATTATCAATAAAGAAGTGATAGGAGGTTGACTAGGTTTACTTAACTTCACCAGCTGTAGAATTAGCAGAGACAAGATTTAAAACCACACATGCCTAACTCTGGCCTCTGCCCCTACCAGTATCGACACAATAAAGACTTCAGTCAGTGTGAGTGAATTACTTCTGACAAACACATTTGGAACAATCACTTCACACCCCAGCACACTCCCAAAGTGCTGGGCCAGTGCAGGGCAGGAGCATGATGCAGGCATAAGGCCCAGCTTCCTGATTGCCTGGAATAACCTAGTGACCTTTGTGTTGTGTTTCGCTTGTTTTTAATCTAAAGGAATGGATCGCTATAAATGTAGTTGTTTTGTGTTGTGGTAGTGGTTTCCTTTGTGTCTTTTTTTTCTCTCTTTAAACAGATGATATTGATTAAGAGATAAAATTTCCTAAAAAGTATGTGGAATACGAATGATTTGTGCTGTCATTTAAAATCAGAGCCAGGTGCCTGGAGTTAGTTAGCTGACACCACTCATAAAAATTGAGAAAATTGTCAAGCATACAGTCTGAGGCGAAGCCAGACGTTTTCACGGCGGGATGGCAGGAAGGGCCCGAAGGCCGGCTCCTCCCTGTGCCCTGCGGCAGGTGCCCCCCCGCCCCCCCCCGACTTTGGTCTCAACCTCTCCATCAGCAGAGCCCGCTTCCCTCCCCTCCCTCCCCTCCCTCCCCCTATGCAGCGTTTCCTGGTTCTGACCTGGTGATCATGCTCTAGGCCAGCTGTGCTCCTGATTTCTCATTTTACCATCTTCTTAGCAAACACTCTTCTATTCCATCCCCAATCAGTAAAGTTCTCATTTTATTGGCTTCATTCTAGCCTATAGTTCTGTCTGCTTTCATGGCCTGTGAGGGTACAATTCGCTAGGTGACTAATAGTAGAAAATTCCTTAATTCAAATAGCTGAAGCAACTTACATCACGTTCCTTTTAAAAAAATAAAAAATAAAACCCTAATAAAGTTTTAAATGAGTCATTTATACACAGCCAGTCTATTCAAGACGGGGGTGAGGTGGGTGGGGGGAGGCGATGATGGTTTCATCCTGAAGTTATCCTTTGAACTAACGAGTATAAAATTGAATGTGTACGATTCTCCCAGACACTGAATTTAGGTCATTTCCACTCCTAAAGCTATCATTTTGAAGAATGAATACAGATTAATGTGCCATAAAGAGGACTGGCAAGTAGAGGCAACACGACTTTGCATACACGTGTTACAGCGTAGTTTATTCTTCTAGACAATTGCATCTCCCCCAAATCTATCTTTGCAACTGTTCCTCTTCATATTTTAAAAATCCCTCAGTCTTTTCAGTAGCCAATAGTAGGCATGTCTCCTCCTCATTTTGTTTCCTAGATAAAGTCTCCTATTGCTCCAAACATTTTTTTTTGTCATTCTTCCATAACAACTTGGGTACCTTCCTTTCACTGAGTGAAGGTCATTTAATACATAAAGTGACAATGGAAATTAAGATCACATAAAGTAAGTTATTTGCACGAGCTAGCCAGATAATCCATTGCATCTGCTAAGTATACTTTTGGAAGTCATTAAGAATTTCAAACACTTGCATTTCTTCTAGAAAATGTGTAGCTTGAGGAAATATTTTTTTTGGTTAAAAAGTCCTCTTACTTGGTTAGAATTTAAACAACTCTCATGTTACTTGAGTTCTTTTTAAACATAAAAGTTGATCTCCTCGAGACTCCATTAGCTGTGAAGTTTCCCCACTCACCTTTAAATGCAAAACCATGCAATTTTAAAATGTTATTAATGAAATGTATTGTGTTTTCCACTAAACAAAACATTTTTAAAATCTAGCACAGAAATAAGCATATTAGTTCCTTCAGAGAATTTAATATTTATAGTTCCATAAATCAAAATCCACATTCTCTTCAAAGGTAACTGTACATATATTAATGTTATTTTAGAAATTACCAATCTTTAGATAGTGAGGATCAATATTTATGGACCATAGAGCCATGTAGAGAGTCAAAGAAGAAAATCCCTTGTCCCAGCACTCTTCAGCATAATAAAAAAGACAATATTTTTGTAACTCTATCCATATTGCATCTAAAGTCTGTAGGAGTCAGCAAGTAGATCAAGGCATGTAATGTAAGGTTCCTGGTCTTTGAATTCTCAGTCAGCAAAACTTATAGGGCCCTTGAACATCTAATCTCACAGGTTTATTACATGACAATTACCCTCAAGCCAAATAAGAGGACATGACGAATGGACTTAAATCAGTCTTTCTCGTTATTTTCATTTCATTTCAGGAGTGGTCACAAAGACACAAACAGATGCGTCGCATGAACAGACTTCACAGAAAGTAAGGACGATGTGGTTGTAACTGAGACTGCGGGAGACTGAGGCCCTCTGGGGGAGGAGGCACAGAGCAAAGGGCTTTGGGTTACAGAGATAGGAGAAGGCAGGGGACAGGCGGTTGGAGATCCAATGCCCGTGCGGAGTGGGAGAGAGATGGAACAGTAACAAAGTAGCTCACATCCAGTGACTGCACTGGTTAATGTCACCCCAATACATTCCATTCAAATAAATAAACAAATAAATCCAGTGAGCCACTAAAACACAATGAAGTGATGTGATGTAAGGGACTGGTTATAAGGTGTTGGAGACTGGGACAGACAAGGCAAAACTTTATTTGCAGGTTCAATGTACTCCCTAAAGTATCATGAGAAAAATCAAAAAGCAACGTGATAGAAACTACCTCTTAGGTGAATTTGTATGGGGAGAAGAAGAGAGCATAGTAAAGGAGACCAACCATGAAGCTATTTTTGAGAAAGGGCCACTGATATCCACTGAAATATCCAAGTTGAATCAGACAAAAACAGTATTAAAATATTCCTCATTAGGAGAAAGAAGGAAGTATGGACTTATTTGTTCTAAAAGAGGATGTGAGATACTTAAATATATACATATTTACATAAGTATATATGCATATGCATAAACATATATGGGTACATATATGCATATATAAGTTTATAGTATTAGACAAATAACAAAATGGAAATAGCTTATAGCCAGTAAATAATATTATAGGGAATGTTCTGTGAAAACTGGGCCAAGGTTAGATTCATAAATCCACTCAGCTATTCGCTGTTTCTTTTCCTACATTGTTTCCAACTGATTCCCCCCCCTCCAAATATCTTATCTGCAAATAATGGTAAAGGAAGATCAAATACTCTGTTTATAATGAACATGACACCAGGTGAGAATCATCCTTTTAACCTCGGGACCACATGGAATGAGCTCAGGTTGTGCAATTAAAACCGAGAGCAGCTGCACTTTTCCATCAAAGCACTGGCGTGTTTCCCTTAGCCATGAGATAGCCCGTCATTTGGCAACGCTGTTATTAAAGGCTGATATTTTAGATTTCTCTATCTCATACATTTTAAGGTGTCAGGGAAAGTGAACTCTATTTTTACATATTGAGCACTGGAAATTGCACCCTAATAAGATTTCATTATTCCCAATGCCATCATCTTGTAGTGAGAACTGACATCAATGAGTTTTATTAATGAATTTAAAGATGGAAATGAAGACGCCAAAATGCCATTAAGAAAATAAGCTATTTTGAGAAGACTGTCTTGTTCTACAGCGGCTCCTTTGATATGTTGTCTTGGGCTTTTTGTCAGGTCTGGAAGAGCCAGGGCAGCTTTTAGTCATGCACCTCACTGTTGGAAAAGAAAACTTCTTGAATTACCAACGAGGGCTTCCAATGTTCTCATTCTGTTAAAATTCAGTTGGTATTCATCATCCTCACCGATAATGGAACAAGAATGTAAGTAAGTCTCTCTACGGAAAATTTTAGAAAGGCATAAATGTTAAAACACATGTAGTGATGTGTTTACGTTAGTGGTTCCAAATTGTGCTCCTTCGTGAAACTGGCTTGAACTGCATTGTCCAAGACGACTTTCGGCAACTCAAGTGCTGTCCAATAGGGCAGCTGCTCACCAGATTTGTCTACTGAGCACTTCAGATGGAGGCAAGGGCAACTGAGAAATTAAATTGGTCATCTTTTAAAATTTTAATTAGTTTTGACCATCACACCAGGCTAGGGACTGCTGTTTTGGACAGCAGGTGGAAGACAGAGCAAGTGGTGAGAGACATTACGGCCAACTTGCTCTGCCTGGACTCGGAACTGGGCTCCACAGTCACTCCAGAGACTTCCTGTGGAATACGAGGAGAGGTCCAGTGCCCTAAACCGAACAAACTTCTTTTTTGTTCTTGTCACTTTTTATTTTAGAAGTAGCCTTTCTTCTCCCTCAACCCACTCCTATCGACATGAGGCTTTTAATCAATAATCAACCTGTAGGTTCCCTTCTTTGAACGGGGCAGATCCATAAATAATCGGGTCCCTGTTGTTTGGAGCTAGAGAGCTACAAGGCTTTGGCTCTGCCCACACAGCCACTTCCTTTCTAGGTCTGCCATCACTTATGCATTGGAATTGCTAATGCAGTTTCCTAACTGGCTTTTCCATTTCCATCTCTGCAGCGCCTCCCTCTGCCCTGACCCTTCTTCACAATCGGTGCGCTCCCGGTATGTCCAGCACACAGCCCCAGTGCTCCTTACTTCTGCCAGATCCACCAGGGCTCCCTTTTGTTTTCTGGGGGGAAATGAGATGAACCACAACTCCCCTGCACAGCTGCAGGGGTTATTTTGTGCTCTCGTTCTCTCTTTCATGCCCCTTCGCAATTTGATTCTATGCCCCCTGAGCCTGTAACATTGTCCCGTCCCCTTGATCTTGCTCCGCGCTGCATACACAGCCTTTCCTACATAGCCTGCAATGCCTCCTACAGCCTCTTCTTCCCGACCCTTGCCCTGCTTTCCTGGCCCCACTTTGGGACGGACACACACACACACACACACCAATACCTCCATTACCAGCACCAAAGCCATTTCAGTTACACACACCTATTTCACTAGAAAACATTGATTTAGGTCTCCAGGATGACAACTACTCACCACTCTACATCCCAACCCTTGTATCATGAGTTCTATCCCACCCCCGCCACAGTGAATTGGAATGGTTGTGAAGGGATTATATTTGCTCCAGGGTCCTGTGAACAACCAGAAGACAGGAACTTAATCTTTCTCCCCTGTGTCCCCAGAATCTGAGACCTTGCACCCAGCTATCCAAGATAGTTGTCAAATATATGGATAAGTGACAAAATATGACCAGATTGAGACTAAAGATCTATAGGCAAATGAAAAATTAGAATGACCTGAAGATGAATAAAAATCTGAGTGTATTTTCAAAGCTTCCCATTTGGGAAAATATCAAAGAAAATATGATTTTGTTCATAAATGTACATGCATATGTGTGTGCATATGTAAATATATATAGAGAGAGATTTGCATAAATACATGCTTATTTATACACACATATTTGTATTTCACTGTTTCTAATAAGCAGATAAACATGCCATGCAGATTAAAGATGCATTTTAGGAACATCCAGAATGAACAGAGTCTGAACTAAGCAGGTTACAACATTGCTGAGGAAACGCGTGTTGCTGCTGCAGAAGGCTCCCCTTGGTGAGGAGGGAATGAACATCCTTGCACTTCCCGTGTATGAGGACACTTTCCCCACGCTCCCTCTGCTCCCGTATCCACAGCGAGAGAGAGAGCTTCTTTCAGTTATTTCACCAATCATTTCTCATTATGTTGAGGGTATAACACAAAGCTAGTTCCAGCGAACACTTTCGGAATATCAATACAGTGTCTTCACTGAAGCCCTTACCCACAGCTGTATTCATAAATAAATAAAGTTGAAACCCCCAAATAGAAAATAATTTCTTTTATAATACAGCACACCTACGAGTGAGCCTTGCAGGCATTTTAAAAGTATAATCGTTACCTGGTCTATAAAATAACAATATGTACTTTATTGTGCTCAAGAAATGCACTGTAACTCCCCAATGAGGCTATGTCCCGTTGAAAATCCCTGGCCAGGAGCACTGCTGAACAGCTCCGCTGTCGGGCCAGGGAGGCACCCAGGAAATGGTGTCCCTGAGGAAGAGAAGCCAGGACACAGCCCAGGCCACCCAACACACTAGAAGTCTGAGTACCTAGGATGCCAGGATCTGAACGACTTAGAAAATCAAGAATTCAGAATTTGGAGAGCATTTTTTTTGTCTCTATTGAAGTATCAGGGAGACAGAAACCTCTGGCAGGGAATTATGTGTTCTCCTAACCAAGGGAGTTTCATTTAAAACATTATGTCTTAAACTGCTTCAGTTCCTGGATGAGCACAGAGCCCATAGTTCCTGGATGCCGATAGTTCTCTGTTCAGTTTAGAAGAGAGATTCCCAAGTAATTACATGAGTGTAAAAGTAAGCACCAGGTAAGTCAGAGTGGCAAGTAACACAAAAGTTACTTCTGTTCACATTTGAAGTAAGCGTACAGATTTAAAACATTATGGAAATGCATCGCAGAAGAACTGTGTAGTTAGTTGCTGCATCCCACCTTATAATTTAACTCCAGTTGGGAAAAATTGCCCTTCTCACCTTTTGCAGGATTCATACAAGAGTTAGTGACTCATGTCTGCATGACAATTATTTAAAATAGAACATTTACAAACGGCAAATTTGAGTTGCTCTCAAAGAAGTTATTCATGCAAAATAAATGTCCCACAATCCAAAGTTTGAAAAGCAATCATCAAACACTTGCCCATAGAAAACAGACTCTGCCAACAGCTAATAGAGATCACCGATGTTATAAATGCGTAAGTGAAATTTACATAGCAAGACTGATATAAATACCCTGGACAGAACAGAAGGGCTTGCCCATGGGTCTATTTTTCTTCATTATTAAAATGACCTAGCATTAATCCATTAAATTTTGTGGGAAATATCATTAGAATGAATAAATTGAATCAAAATCATAAAATGGTAGGCTACATTTAAATATAATATTAACTCTTCCACACACTTAAGTATAATAAAGTTGCAAATATTGAGATGTAGTTTTTTAAAAATTATTGCACATGCATAAGCACTTACTGTTATTTTCTTGCAGCAAAACTCTATATCCACCACAAAATCTTGAAGTTATGGCCTGTTAAAAAGTCACAAAAACATGAATATGTTAATTTAAAATACATTAGAGTCTAAATTGCAATAGCTAATAAGATTTTGTATGTTCATAAGAAATATTATAACTATAATCTTCTGCTTTTCATTTTCATGAATTAAAAACTACAAAAGGCAATGAAAATTATTTCTCAATGTATACCACATATTAAAAATATTCCTGAAAAATGAAAAATAAATTTCAATTACAGAAAAATGAAAACATCCTAGTTAGATTAAAAAAGTGTACTCATTCCCATGCATCCCAGTAATGTTTAAAGGTAATCTGATCATTGGTTTATAGTAACTGAATAAATAATAGTTTGAGTTACACGCTAATTAGAAACTTATGTTTTAATGTTTATCTGGAAAACTCTTTGATTGAACAAATATTTCTTAATCCATCAAACAAATTTGAAAATAACATTAGGAGAAAGATCTAATCAAACTATAGAGATACTATTTCTGAACAATTAACAACTATATGATGGTACTACCAGGTCAAGTAAATTTTTCACTTAATATTTGATCAGTTTACCGGAGAAATGAATAAAACAAATTGTTTATCATATACTTGATTTTGAGTAACATCTGCATATTTAACCTGAGATGGAGAACTTAAATAATTATCTAAATCACTCAGGCCAAAAAACTAATTTACAAGAATTATTCAGCTCATCGGGGCAGGTACAATTGGAGGAATCTTTTCTTTGAACCATTTCCTAAATTCTAAATTTACTTTTCATGGTTGGATGTTACCAAATACACACACACACACACACACACAATAACATGGTTTGAATTAGCATCACACATAAAAACATCTGAAAAAATATATTTATTAAAAAATTTTAATCTTCAAAGAGACAACACTCTCATTTTTCTGAAAATATGTAAAATTATAATTGAACTGAAACTTGATTTGGACTTAAGTATCATTCCATTGTAATTATGCATTTTATCTGTTTATCCATTTTTAACTTATTTTCTTTTCCCAGACATGTTAATAGCACAAGGTAACTTTCAAAGCTTATTTCAAGTAATATACTCAAGGATAGTTTTAAAAACTATACCATGCCAAAATATTTCCTGTTTTATACAAAATTGGAAACACACTATTTATTTAACAAGCACTTTGTGTTATTTTTGGTCAAGGAATCAGAATCTGCTGGCAGAGTGTAACCTAAAATGTCTCTTTATATATTTCTTCATTATGCTAAGATTTTTTAAAAATAAAAGTTGGTTTTGGAGAAAATAACACTTTTTAAAAGAAGAGCAAATGTATTACATTTTTAACAATGAACCTAAGAAATAGTCTTCTGTTATATAGGCAAAAAAAGTATAAGGATTTTAGGATAAGTTATTTCCTCAAGGAAGTTACCAAGGCGAATAGTAAGCTATTTACTATGAAACTTGAGGTTAAACTTAGAAATTATAAATAAAATATTAACATCTATCACCTCCTGCTTTTAATATATTTGCTAAGAAGTGTTAATATTTTGATATCATGTCATATAAATCATACCCCTTATTTTTATTAATGTAGGACAAATCTTTAAAATGTATTGGTATCAATTTATTTTTAATTTAAAAATTAATTTTGCGTGTGATAATAATTTATTTTATGTAAAAATAAAGCTATACATCAAGTCAAAATATCTTTATGATTAAACAATTTGCATCTCTTTCTATAAAAATAATATTTTTAGACATAGATATTGGTGAGATATATAATCTTTCTTTAGGACAACTGAGGCATCATTTGAGACAATTCTTAGTTTCATTGCTTTACTATGTAGTGAATTAGTTTCGTTGCTTTACTATGTAGTGAAGTCTTTACCCTTTCACACTATTTTTAATTGTCTTACTCAACGGAAATACTCTAGTACCACTACCTGATTTTCTCAGTTGGGATGGAGAGGGTATTAAATCTGGAGAGTAGAAGAAGCCATTATTAAATGGGAGGAAATGAGTAGTTCCTGATTTTAAGATTCACCTTGCACTTAAGGTGGTCGAAGGAAAAGTAACCACAGGATGAAACACGCACAGTAATTTCTTCCACACCCACACACTTCTGTGCTTCACTGTGATTGCTCTCCTTTGGTCAGACATCCTACCTGTGTGTGCTCTACCAGGTAGCACCGTGGGTCCCCTCACTGTGGAGGTATTTCTGTCATGGAAACGTTTCTTTAAGTGAGCAATGTGCCGATGGCTGCCCCGCGGGTTGGAACGGGCGTCCCAGAGCCCTGTGCACTCCCGGCTCCCCCGCCCTGCCCCCACCGGCCCTGCCAGCATCTCAGACCCTATCGCTGTGAAACTTCAGACCTTCCTTCTGGGAGCCAAGAATTAAATCCAGTCCCCATTTCCACTTTCTTTCCTTTCATTAAAAAGAAAAAAGAAAAAGGAGAGCAGACATAGGAAGATATATGTTCCAGGGAAAGAAAATGGAAATGCAAGATAAGAAACAGCGTGCGGGATCTGAGTCAGAACAAAGGGAATAGAGAAAAAGACCACGTTTCTAAGTTTGCAATGTATGTGCTGAAGTTTTAGGAAACTTAGCTAGAAAACAAAGCCCTGAAGGAAAGCGGCTTAAAGAGAATGAACACTACAAATAAATGAAACTTCACGACAACGGGAACATCGCATCCCAGACGCTTGATGTGCACATTACATTTAAATCTCTGAATTCCTGAGATTTAGGTGGGTTTGCAACACAGTGCATGTGGCCCAATCTGAGAAAGATTCTAGTGCAGTTATCTTCCAAGGACAAAAAAATACAAAATACAGGCTTCTTTCTTAGCAATCCAGGACATCTGGTCAGCCTTATGTTATGATAATTGCCTTCAAATTCTGCCACATCTTAAATTACAGAGGTTGATATGCTATAGGAATTGACTCATAAAGTAGAATTCTGTTCCCAAAAATGTGACCATGATGCCAAATACAGTCATTACCCTTTTGGTATGTTTTTTATTGTTAAACTGACGAACATCTAATTACATTTGTGTGTGTGTGTGTGTGTGTGTGTGTGTGTGAGAGAGAGAGAGAGAGAGAGAGAGAGAGAGAGAGAGAGAGAGAGAGAGAGAAGAAATAAGAAAAATAACCCTTGTGTTCAAGTAGCCATTCTAGGCATTACACCCCAAAGCCTGGGGAGTCTGTTTGAGGATTTTGGCCTACTCTGAAGTTCCTTCTCTCCTTGAGAATGTTGGAAAGCTCAGCACCAGACCCCGGCTCCAGCTTGCCAAGAGACACGCTGGTTTCTTGGTATGGTTTCCCAGCTCTCTTGCTATTAGTGCATAATTCGACGGTATGCTGCCAAGGTAACAGAATTCATTAAGGGCTTTCAGTTTTGTTCTGCCAATGAGGAATTTTGGCTGCATGCAGCGCTGGCCTCTGAAGATTGATCCATAATATTTGTCTGATAAGCCTTGTCATCTCCTAGCATGACTGATGCTACAAGATAATCCATAATGAGCCAGCGTCTCCCAGCATGAGCTGCTCCCCGAGGGTAAGCTAGGCACCAGTGAAAGCCACATTAACTTCTTCATCATCAAACTTGGGTGCTTCAAATAGACGGCAGGAAAGTGAATACATTAGGCAGTTCCATCTTGCACCATCGGGGTTGTGGAATGGATTGGGAATGTAATCCTTAATGTTTGTTCTCTACAATATCCCATTATGGGGGAAAAAAAGGAAAGTCTTCCATATTCTGACTATTTTCTTTGTAGTCATTTTCAGAGGTCAGGCTTGCTGGAAATAACTGTGGTTGATACAGTAGGGGGAAAAGTGTCTCCATGTCTTAACCAATATTTTCCCTTATGGTTTCAGTTAAAAAAATTAACATACCTCCTGTTGTTTTCAGCTATATTTTTAATTCCACATAATTACATTTTGACCACTGGTTCAGCTTTCAACTAAGGGATTGTTTCTTAGTCTTTGGGGGGGGCTATGCAATAGTAATAGCTTAAATATCCTCTTTTGCTAATGACACCAAAGTCGTTGGGCCAATCCCATTCAGGATTGGTTGTTCCAAGATGAATAACTAAACGACCCTTGAGCTTTTCCTGATATCTGTGTAAGTGGTACTGGCAAGAGTATGAGAATCAGGGCAAGCCCAGTGAGTACCCTGTGAATCAATGGAAGCACAATATTGGATGAAGAGAGGAAGCAAGCATAGTTTTTGGTTAGTACGCGGAAACTCACCTTGGAGCAATTTTGCCCCCCAGGGGACATTTGTCAATGTCTGGCCACATTTTTATTGTCAAGAGGGTAGATCACAGATGCTGCCAAATATCCTACGATACACAGGACGACCCTTCCCCTCTCCTACGTGTACACACAAAAATGTATGTGGTCCCAAATGTTGAGAGTGCTGTGGGTGAGGTGCCTGGTGCAGAGAAGCTGGAAAAGACTGGGGGAAGTAAGAGTCCCATTGTCTGCAGCTCTCAGTCAATCTGCTTCACAGAGAAAGGGGGGTGAAATAAATCTGCAAGGAGAAATGGCTTTCCACTCTGAGGAAGGGGTGGCCTTGGGGTCTCAGCAGAGGTGAACCCATGGCTTCTGTCCAGTAGAGGCGGCTAAGGGGAACCCTGACACCACCACTGTGATGGGCAGGGGAGTGGTTGAGTAGGTCTTTGACAGAGCCAGACACATGTGTCAGCCCATCGGCCAGCAGCTGAGAAGAGCACAGATCACTCACTGTTCCACATGCTCTTTCTGTCCAGCACCACTTCCCAACATTCTCACCCTTTAATTCACTGTTCTTCTCTAAGACCACAATTTCTCATCTTTCACTACATTTTGAAACAGTACTACATCAGCGTATCAGCCCTTATGGACTTCTTTGTTTGAATTCTTACAAATCTTTCACACTAAAATAGGTTCCAGCTCTTCCTAGGAGATGTTATATGTATTTTTTCCATTTAGTTGGTTCTTTCTGCTAAATTCAAAAGGTCATAATTTTGGTCTTAGCATGGCTATTTGAATCTCAGAGAATAGAGACTCCCTTACTAAAAATGACATATATAAAATAACAGTGTTTCACTCTGGATAGGTAGCAGTCGTCATGAAGTTAGCATCACTGTCCTTCATTTCTTCGTCTTTCCCTTTATCCATCCACTCTTTTTCTTTCTTCCTACCTCCCCTCCCCAAATTCCTACCACATTTATTGATCATCCGTCCTGTGATACATGGCTACAACACAAAAATAAACACA
Organism: Tonatia bakeri; assembly: GCA_004024845.1. Classification (NCBI taxonomy): domain Eukaryota; kingdom Metazoa; phylum Chordata; class Mammalia; order Chiroptera; family Phyllostomidae; genus Tonatia; species Tonatia bakeri. The sequence continues at coordinate 169,598 of PVIA01001206.1, forward strand.
GTATGAACCACAGCCAACGGACGTGGAAAGCAGGCACGGACATCATATGGCACGACAACTGAGAGAGCACGGCAATCAGACCTGTCAAATGCATTTAAAACAGATCTTTTCCCATAGGAATTTGCTCAGGACTAAACAATGTTTCTGCGCTTTATCTTATTACGGTTCCTGATTGTTTAGGTTTGTGCAATACGAATTCTTGGGTACTATATTTCAACACTACGTGAACGTTGGCAAATGCCAATTAGCATTTGAGGAGAATTCTGGACTTATAAATTCAGAGTTTTGCCTTACATATCACTTATAAACAATATCCAAAAGCATGACAAAATGCTACATGTAACCAGTGAGACAGAGGTCTGCTGACAGCGGGTGGGACCTACAGCTCTCATCTTACGTTCACGTCAAGTCACGCAGGCAATGTTCAGCCGAGGAGAACGAAGACACCAAAAAAATGCTGGGCAGTTATTTTATTTTAAATAAAGGCTACTTCCCCTCTTTGATTGCCTTCACTGGAGGCATATTATCTTACTTCGAAGTTAAAAACAATATACCAAATAAAAGGTTTAATATCTTCTACTGTATGTTAACATAATCGACAATGTTTTTCATGATTTCAGTGTTTGCTCTAGTAATTATATGATTTTCCCCCCATATAAAGTAGAAATGAGTATTTATTTGTTTTTCCTACTTTTCCATAGGACTTCAATGTACAGAGTTGAGCATTTTAAAAAATATTTTATTTATTTATTTTTAGAGAGAGGGGAAAGGAGGGAGAAAAACATGACGTGTGAGAGAAACAGTAATTAGTTGCCTCTCGCTCGCCCCAAGCTGGGCACCTGGCCCATAACCCAGGCATGTGTCCTGACTGGGAATCGAACCAACAATCTTTTGGTCCACAGGCCAGCTCTCAATCCACTGAGCCACACCAGTTAGGGATACAGAGTTAAGCATTTTAATGATAATATTCTACAACAGATGTCTTGAAAATGTTGTGTTTTTACTGATTCATTGAAACCACTATGAATAATTATAATTTGCCACTAAAATTAATTTAATTGCTATAAAACAGTGGAAGTATAACTTTATTAGATTCGTAATTTTAGTAGTTTGCTCTTTAATGTTTCAGTTTTTACCTTTATGGATCTCAAAAAGTAAAAAGATTTATGTAGATTCAACAGTATAAAATTTTTTGAGATGGATGTCTAACATTAATTCAAAATAAAACTGTACCATAATGGAAAGTAATAAAAATTTAGAATGTATTTTGCATAGTAGTATAGAGGCTACTTTTCTGTAATAAAATAAACTTAAAGGTTAATCAACAAAAAATACTAATAAATGGAGTACTTCATATTAATCTCTAGTGCATTTTTTTACAAAATGAGCTCATTTTATATTTAGAGACATCAGTATAATTTTTAAAGTATTAAAGATTTAAAGTAACAGTGGTTCATATTCTGATGACATCAAAATAGTCACAATAATATCTATAATAATGGAGTTTTAATTTGATGGAGTATTAAGTAGCACCTTTAAGTAAAATATGAATATGTATACTCATGTAAAATACCATCATATAATAAATTTGTTCTTGATTGGTATTAGGCAAAAGTAAAGCAATCTTAGGTTTTATTTTTTAACTTAAAATAGCCAAAAAGCTCAATACTTATTCATGGCATTATATTAATGAGGTAATTTTAGAATGTCTATAAGCAAAGCAAAGAGGTGATTGTCATCATCGAAACGTTCTATTAAAAATGAAACCTAATCACTGGTGACACTATGGGACCCAATGGTGGCACAGATCAGTCCACTGCCCCTGGCCGCAGGTCCCTAACAAGACCCAGGGTCCTCCTCGGGCCACAAACAAATCCACCACTCACTTCCTGGAACTCCAATGCATCGCCTCGGATTTGGAGGGTTTGGACTAAACGTTTTACTAGATTGTAAGCTCCTGGAGGGTTAGAAATTTTATATTTCTCTGATTCTGTAATAAACTCTAGAGACAGAGCTGCCTACTTGAAAGAAAATTAACTTTCAGCCCTGGCTATGTGGCTCAGCTGACTGAAGAAGGGTCGTCCTACTCACCGAAAGGTTGCAGTTCCATCCCAGGTTGGGGCACACGCCTGGGCTGCAGGTTCAGCTCCCAGCTGTGGCGTGTTCAGGAGGCAACCAGTGTTTCTCTTCCACATTGATGTTTCCCTCTCTCCCTTTCTCTCTCTCCCCACCCCTTCTCCTTCTCTACAATCAACGTGCACATCCTCAGGTAAGGATGAAAACAAAGAATATTTAAAATATTAGAAATAGCTGTTGATACACACTGTGTGGGAGGTGGAACACTGTGGGCATAACTAAGACTTAAGTTATTAGGTATCTGGTCACAGTGGACCAGCCAGCCACTCGTTGGAACTGGAGTCAAAACCCGAAAACATTTTCCAGGCTTGAAATTTTTTAATCACATTTACCCAATGAAATAGAGTGCATCATTTTTATAAATGGTTTAAAATTAAAGAGGGATGATTTAATAATTTTGTGGCATATAGACTTATTTAAAAGAAAAACAATAATAAAAATGACAGCAAAAGAACATTTTAAAATAACAATGCTTTTAAAGGAAGATACATGCATTCTGATTTGAAATATAACCAAATGGATTATAAAGATCATATCAAAAACCAGTGAATAATCCAATGCTGTACAAAATTCAGAAAAGTGTGAATTATCCTGTGAAAAAGATGGCATTGTTTGTGAACCTTCTAAGATCCTGTGACAATTATTTTTTTTAAAGCAGACAAGGATAAACAAAGGCAGAAGATTACACCAGAAAGACCCTTGCATGTCAGCATCGGATACCTGTGTATTCCAGGCTCAGGGTACCAGAGCCCCCGTAGTCCCCAAATGCCAAGATGCTGCCAGCTAAACCCCACTGGGATCATTCTGACGACTGGCAAGATACAGGGCTGAGTTCTGTGTCTTATCTACCAGGGCCAATAGCTACTGACACGTGGTTAAGAGTATTTTACATTGTGATCTTCAAAAGGTCCTATCATGTTTCAAAGCTAATCCGACTGTTGGAGAAGGATTCCACTCTGGGGTCCAGTAAAATACTTCCTGTGATAGAGAAAGACTGCTTGGGTATGCACACTGTGGCATAAATCACGGTCGGTGTGTCTTCGTGGTCATGATGCAAGAAATATTAGGAGATTGTCTCGGGCCTGCGGGGCAGCACCATATGGCATAATAGAGCATTGCTGGTCCATTTGGCTACAGCACAGACTTCCCTTTAAATCTACAGCGCTGTCTGCTTGGGATGAAACCCAACCCACATTCCTCAGCTTGGACACTGCTCACCTTTGCTGCATCCTCCCCCGCCCGCTCGTGGAAGGTGAGACAGAGGTACGGAGGAGAAAGGAAGTTATGAATATATTCAATTTTCCTCTCACTAGGCCGGATCATTCTGAGGTAATCCAAAATGAAGGGCCATTACTTTGAAAAATCAGGAAAATATTATATAAACACTCACAGAAATCTCTGAAATATTTTAGTTTATATATATATATATATATATATATATATATATATATATATATATATCACTTAATGGCTCTTTAGTTTAAATCCTCTTGTCACTAAAAAGCCATGACAGCTGAGTGGTTATGCTATGGTGGACAAGGCCATGACGTCTTTAATTAACTGAGGCAGGTAGTGTCGTACAGGCAAGGACAAGAAATCGTGGGATCCACTCGAGGGTTGGCCACTTCACGCCTGTAAGGCCTTATCCAGGCCCCTCGCTTGCAAAACACTTTCATATCACACCACTGCCTGTTCTGTTGTGAGGGTATGAAGCATGGCATATCATTCAAATGCAAAGTTATTTGGCTCGAAGTATACATGCATAATCTTAGAGGGGAAATGAAAAAAGTCTCTAACTTTTCTTCCATAACATTATCTAAAAAGAATTAACACAATTATTTATTTTCTTTTTTTTTAATATTTTATTTATTTGTTTTTTAGAGACATGGGAAGGGAGGGAGAAAGGAAACATCAATGCACAGTTGTCTGTGGAGCGCTCCCTACTGGGGACCTGTCCTACAATTCAGGCACATGCCCTGACTGGGAACAGAACCGGTGACCCTTTGGTTGCCAGGCCCACACGCAATCCACTGAGCTACACTGGCTAGGGCAACAAAATTCTTTCTCTAGCAAGTGAGAGAAAAACTAACAACAACAACACTGGTCCTTTCCCTTCTCCTGCGCCTTTCTCCCTGACAGCCTCTCAACCTGTCCATCCTATCACCATCCTCTCTCAGCGGAGCCTACAGCTGCAGCGTCATTTCCTTCTCATTCATCCTGAGCAAATCCTGGCAGCCCAGCTTTCCTGCTTCGTGTTGCCTGCACTCTCCTCCATGTCTCCTTACCCAAATCTGGCTCCTACCAAGGACTCTGAGTTGGTCTCACCTTGCCCAGTGTGTTATGGGGCTTCTCAATATGTTTATTGGCCCCCAAAACACAAAATGGGACTCATTTAACTCATCTCAATGTCTTTAACTAGCAGATATCATTCCTCCCATCAAATTGATTTCCATTCCTACCATGTCTTTCCAGACATGTACACACGAATTCTCACCCCTCTAGCTTTTTGAGGTATTTATTAACTAGTGATGTTTTCAAATAATTACCCTGAAAATAACCACAGGATTGAAAAGGAACAGGAAAACAGTCAAACTAATTTGCCCTCCTTAAATTCTCAGATTTTTCTTTTATTAGCTGCTTTGGAAATTTTAAGTAGCCTCAGTCTTACAAATCATATAATTTTTCTCCAGAATGGGGATCAAAAGTCACAAATTTTCATTTATAAAATAAATAAGTCATGGAGATGTCATGGACAGCATGATGGCCACAGTTGATAATACCATGTAGCTGACAGGGGTGTCAAACTCATTGTCAACGGAGGCCACATCAGCCTCGCAGTTGCCTTCAAAGGGTCGAATGTAATTTTAGGACTGTGCAAATGTAACTACTCCTTAACTAGGGGCAAGGAACAAGGTATCAGGCTGGGTAAAACAAGGTGGATGGCTTGCCAGCCTTGTGTTTGCCACCTGTGTGCCACATTTGAAAGTGACTAAAAAAGCAAATCTTAAAAGTTCTTGTAACAAGAAAAAACTTGTAACTGTATATGGTGAGAATGTTAAATTGACTTTTGGTGATCATTTCACAATATAAACAAATATTCAATCATCATTTTATACACCTGAAAGTAATAAAGTGTTATGTCAGTTATACTGCAACAAAAAAATGAAGAATGACCTACTCTTGTGTATGTCAGAAGTGGACTCTACTATGGAAGATGCTCTCATTTGAATAAGACCTTATGTTTGGAGTTGAAGATTAGTTTGCAATCGATAATTTTACTGGGAGCATTAAGGACTTTTAGATTCCCCTCTCTCTATGGAAATCTGTCCGGAGGTCCATGACACAATAGAGACTCTGAAATAATTAATCTATCCTTCAGGAACTAAATGCCAATGGAAAGACCTAAGGGTGGACCTAATTTAAAATAATTGTAGAGCAATATGTTAAGACGCTCCCAGAGAATGAATACAGATTGGATTCAACAACTGTTCCAAATTGCACAGAAGGAGACAGTAAAAACCAAAATCTATTGCATGACACTATAAAAAATTCACATATGGTTTTAAAAACAACTCAATTTTCTTCCAATGAAGCACTGTTCAGATTTATGAGAAAAAGGAAAATAAAGTAGTTCATCTCCTTTGTGTGATTCATTTTGAAGATAAGTCTTTAGTCCCTTAGGTAACACAATTATTTTAAAGTCTAACATAAATTTCTAATTAAAAAAATAGTAGGTGAAAAGTTCTTGTACTTTGAAGTGCTTGTAATGATGCTTTTGTAAACAAAGTCCCATAACAAATGGAGAGGGTTCGTTGCCTTGGGATTATTTTTTATCTGCCGCTGCACGAGTGTGCTGCCAAGGAGTGACGGCATGATAGCAGAAGCAAAATTAAGTGCCTACGATTGCCATTAGCAATTGTGGAAAATTATTAATCTGCCTGGAGGAAATGAATGGACATGATTAGAGAAACCAAAAATCTCCGTCTTATGGAAATCAATAGCCTAGACGTGTTCCCATCAGGTAAATGAATCACAGATTCGTGAGCTGAAGATTAAAGATGCCTTAGCATATATCCTTACCACACCTACCAACTTCCTGTCTCCATTCCTTAGTCTGATCTAGAAAATACTGTATCATAGTTGACTATCTATTTCCAAAAATGATAGTTATTCAGATACTACATAAAAGAGAGAGAGAGAAGAAAATCTATATCTGGGGTCCGTAGGACTCATAAACAATATCAACAATGAAGGGATTATAGTTGATGTATACTGAATGAGGTGATTGGCAACTGAAAACTTTGTTTTCTTTTTTAATACATCCGAGGTATGTTTAACACATAGGGGTATATTAGCTCAAAGTCAAAGATTTATCATTACAATGCACTAGATTATCTATATGTACACAAAAATTAAAGAAACCAGGACCTATTTTGAGAGCCTTACAATAAAGGGTTTCGTGGAATCACAATATAGTTTGGTTATGTCTAGTCCCATCTATAAATACAGATCTAAACAAAATCCAAGCAGAACCATGAATACATTTAAACATGTACGCAATTGTCCTGTATTAAGTACCTACTGGAACCTGGTTCACTGATATCAGAACTTATTTGAGGTTCTTTTATAGAACGCATATTTGTGTGAGAAGAGACGCATTCTGCAAACTCACTCCAAAACAGTTCACATCAGGCTAGAGTTCTGGGAGAGAGTGGCGGGGGTGGGGGGAGTGTACTTTGGACTCTGTTCAAGGATATCCAATTATGGAAGGAAGAAAAGACTATTGTTTTAGGGAATTACTTCCCTGACTTTCTCTGTGAGGTGGTTTGAAAGTAGGGTTTCTGTGCGCTTCTCTGAGAACAGTACAGTAATCCCGCTTGCTCAGGTGTTCCCAGGGGGAGGCGGATGCCTGAAAGACACTGATTTCAACCGAAGCTTCTCCTGGAGATCCCAGTAGGGAAGTTTGTCTTCATGTATTGTAAAGCGTTCGCTTTAGTAACATAAAAATCTCTCTGCCGATGGCTCTCGGGCAAGAATTTTTTGAGCTTCACTTCAAGGGCTGAGTGGAGTGGTAGCAACGCAGCGAGAGATGGGAAGGGACGCGCACTGCATCAGAGTCCACTCCCCTGGCAGAGGGGATTCACCTGGGCGTGATGCTGAGCGGCTCCCGCCCAGGTGTCCAGATCGCTCTCCACCTT
>PVIA01001206.1:177031-304827 GCA_004024845.1 Tonatia bakeri
GCAGTGAGCACGGGGACTGCAGAGCACGGTATCCGCAGCCCAGAGCCCAGAGAAGCAGACTCGTTTCCCTCAGGGACAGGAGGCGCTGAGGCTAATCTCACCTAGGTTCTAGGGTGGGGACACAGAGCTGAGACAGCTGAAGCCTGGCAGTCACCATTGCTGGGAGGACGAAGCACCAGCAGCCTCTCCCAGCTCACCCTGCCCCCACCCACGGGTGTGAGCCCAGCTAGGGGTATGCCTGGGAAGCCTCTAGCAGTGTCAGCAGCAGCCAGGGGCAGGGGGCTGTGTAGGGATTTCAAAGGTTTGTAACCCTTGTAGCACACCACATTCTCCCACAGAGGGGTGGTACTCTGAGTCCAAGGTCGCCAGCTCACAGAGAAAGATGCCCCCCTGCCCTGGGATACAGGGCATTTTCCACCACCCTGCAGAGATCCAAGAAGCCAGAGCCAGGCCAGAAAAACAAAAAACTTGCACTTCTGCGCCATCTACTGGAAAGCAGAGGAAAGACTTCTTATCAACCTACTAAAGAAGTGCTTAAAATTAAAATAATAATTAATAATTAATACTACTACTACTCATAATAATAAAGGTTTTATTTCCATAAAGGCCCAGGCAGAGAAGAAATTTATCAAATAGCATGAATAAGCAAGGTAACAAGGTAAATCAGAAAGAAAATGGAAAATCTCTGGAAAGTAAACTTGAACACACGGGAATATGTGATTTAAAAAATGATGGTAAATTCAAGACTGCAGCACTGAAGAAACTCAATGAGATGCAAGAAAATGCAGATAGGCAGCTTAATGGACCCATAAATAAAATCAGCACACAAAAGGAGTACTTTACCAAAGAGGCTGAAGCTTTAAAAAAGAGCCAAGTAGAAACCCTGGTGATAAAGAAAGAACTCAGCAGAAGAGAGGAAGAGTGAACTAGTGAGCTGAGGAAGTGCAGCTGACCGGAGGAAGAAAGGAAGTCGTGATATCAAAGACAGACGTCTAAAATTGACACAGATGGAACAGAGACACTTGAGAGTTAAAAAAAAAAAAAAAAAAAAACACTACAAGAACTAACTGACCCCATCAGAAAGAGCAATGCAAGAATGGTGGGTCTATAGGAGGGAGAAGAGAGGCAGAATGGACCAGAGGGCCTTTCAAACATAGAGTTGATGAGGATTTCCCAATCATACAAAAAAGTGATATTCCCAAATACAAAAATTAAACAAAGCATCTAATTATCTAAATCCAGAAAGGTCTTCTCCGAGGCACATAATATTACTATTATCAAAAATGAATGACAAAGAAAGAATTCTCAAGGGGAAAGATAAAGGTAGAGGAAAGATGAAGATAGCCTATGAAATTAATCCTGTTATTCTATAGTCATATTTTCCCCTCTGGCAGAAACCCAAAAGCTAGGAGAAAATGGAAACAAATATTTAAGCTATTAAAAGACAACAATTACTAGCCAAGAATAACATATCCAGCAAAGTGATCTGTTAGACATGAAAGAGAAACAAAGGCTTTTCCAGACATGTAGAGGCTAAGGGAATTTGCCGCCCTGAGACCTTCATGACAAGAAATACTGAAGATGCTTATTCTGCCTGAAACACAAACACAAAAGGGCACAAAACCCTCAGTAAGATGACTAACAGACAGAAGCAGGACACTGCAATCTTTTTTTTTTTTTTTTTCAGAATGGGCTATTATACATGGAGAGAAGAACACAGGAGCTACTGCCATTTGGAAGTAAACTCAGAGCATAACTAGGAATAATTTACGACAACAGAAACATGAAAGGGGAAGGTGTGGAGGTCCAAGCTGGCAAAGGGGAATGGAGATCAGATGCATTCGGAAGCAAAAAGGACCACCGTGCATAGGAAACTTTCTTGTGCATAAACCTAATGGCCACCCCCCCCCACACACACACACAATCCAAAACTGACAGGCATAACATTAGAAAAGAGGAAGCAGAGGAAAAAGCAATTGAATATCACCAAACTAAAACAACATACAGAAACACAAGGGAAAAGAAATGACAGGGACAGAGTTACCAGAAAACAAAAGATAAAATATGTATAGGAAATCTTCATACATTAATAATCACACCCTACTTATAACTGAACTGAACGCACCAATAAAAAGGCAAAGAGTAACAGAGTGGATCATAACATGAAACCTGACCACACGCTTCCTTCCACAGATGTATCTCAGCTTCAAGGACAAATAGGGACTCAAAGTAAAAGGGTGGAACATGATTCCCCAAGCAAATGTCATCCAGAAAAAAGTGGGTGTGTCCATACTGATATCTGACAAAATAGATTTCGAGATAAAAAATGTAATAGAGACAAAGATGGGCATTTTATAATCATGAAAGGACAATACATCAGGAAGATAAATGCACACAATCAGGAAGCATCAACATATAACAGAACTAAAGGGTGAAACTGACAAAACCCAATTATAATGAGGCACCTAAATAGCCACCATTCTGTAAAAAGATCATCCAAACAGAAAAATCATTAAAGAAATAATTTTAAAAGGTACATTAGACACAACGTATATAACCAACACTTACAGAGACTTTCGTCTCAGAAATCCAGGTTATATATTCTCCAGTGCACAGAAAACATCTTCAAGGACAGACCACATGTTGGGACACAAAACTAGCCTAAAAAATTTAAGGTGACTGAAATTATACAAAGCATATTCTCTGACCACAATGCTCTGAAACTGGAAGTCAACTGCAAAAACAAAGTGGAAAAAAAAACCCACAACTATGGGAAAATGAATCAAAATGCTACTAAAGAATGACTGGGTCAAAGAAGAAATAAAAGGAGAGACCAAAACATACATTTAGACAAATGTGAATGACAGTACGACACATATAAACTTTCAGGATGCAGCAAAAGCAGTAATAAGAGGAATTTTACCTCATTACAGGCCTATCTCAAGAAATTAACAACCCAACTTTACATCTTAAAGAACTAGGTAAGGAGAAAATGCAAACCAAAGTCAGCAGAAGAAAGGCAATAATAAAAATTTCACAGCAAAATTAATTAAAATAGAAAACAAAACCAGAAAAAAACATCAATGCAACAAAGAACTGGTCCCTTGCAAAGATTAATAAAATTGACAAACCTATGGCTAGACTTACTAAGGGAAAAAAGAGAAAAGAAAAATATAAATAAAATCAGAAATAAAAGAGGAGAAATTATGATGGGAACTACAGAAATACAAGCATACAAGAACATTATGAAAGACTGTATGCCACAAAACTCAATAACCTAGAAAAAATGGACGAGTTCTTAGGAATGTGTACCTTCCCAGAGTGAATCATAAGGAACCAGAAAATCTAAATAGATCAGCAAACACTGAGGAAACTGAAAAATCATCAAAAACCTCCCAAAAGGTAAAAGTTCAGGACCAGATGTCTTTACTTGTGAATTCTACCAAACATTTAAAGACTTAACATCTGTCTTTCTCAAACTACTCCAAAGATTATAAAAATAGTCAATACTTCCTAACACATTTTATGAGGTCAATATTATCCTTATACCAAAACCTGGTAAGGATAATACACACACACACATACACACATACACACAATCTACAGACCAATATCTCTAATGAAAAACTGATACAAAAACTGTAAGCCAAGCACTAGCAAATTGAATACAACAATCCATTAAAAATATCATACAGCATGATCAAGTGGGGCTTGTTTCAGGGGCACATGAGTGGTTTAACATATGAGACTTGATCAGTGTGATACATCACATTAACAACATAAAGGATAAAAACCATGTGATCATAACAACAGAGGCATGGAAAGCATTTGATAAGGTACAATATCTATTTATTATTAAAACAGTCAATAAAATGATTACAGAAGAACAGCACCTCAACATATTGAAGGCCATGTATGACAAGCCCTTGGCTAACCTTACACTCAATGCTGAAAAACTGAAAGCTTTTCCTCTACAATCAGAAACAAGAAGAGAATATCCAATCTTACCACTGTTGTTTAACATGGTACTGGAAACCCTAGCCAAAGCAGTCAGGCAAGAGAAAGAAATACAATGCACCCAAATTGGGAATGAAGAGGTACGATTGTCACTTTTTGCAAACAACATAATTCTTTCCATTAAAAACTCTATTAAACACAACACTAACAATCTACTAGAAAAAATGGATACAGTCAAGTTGCAGGATACAAAATCAGTGTTTAAAAACAAAACAAAACATTTCATCCCTGTATATTAACACTGGGATTTCAGAAAAGGAAATAAAAAAACAAGTTCATTTGCAATTGAAGTAATAAAATAAAATACCTAGAATAAACACTACAGCATGTGAGGGACCTATACAGTGAAAACTATAAGACATTAATAAAAGAAATTGAAGGAGATATAAAGAAATGGAAAGATATTTTGTGTTTTTGGATTGGAAGAATGAACATAGTTAAAATGGCCACTTTATCCAAGCAACATACAAATTTAATGCAATCTCCATCAAAATTTTAATGGCATTTTTTAAAGAAATAGGACAAAAAATCATCAGATTTGTATGAAACCACAAAAGACCCTGGATAGACAAAGCAAACCTAAGAAAGAACAAAGCTGGAGCTATCACACTAACCTAACTTCAAATTATAGCACAAAGCAACAATAATCAAAACAGCATGGTACTGGCATAAAAACAGACAAAAAAGAACAACGGAACAGAATTGAGAGTCCAGAAGTAAACCAGCATATATATGGGCAAATAATTTTCAACCAAGGAGCTGAAACATACACTAGAGAAAATAAAACCTTCTTAATAAATAATGCTGAGAAAATGAGAATGAAACTAAACCAGACTGCTACTAGTCACCATTCACAAAAATTAACTCAAAATCGATCAAAGACCTTGATATAAGATCAGAAACAATAAATTACATGACAGTACATGCAAGTGCTATACTTATGGACCATAGTGTTGGAGAGGATTTTATGAATTTGACCTCAAAAGCAAGAGAAGTGGAAGTAAAAACACATGAACGGGACTGTATCAAACTAAAAAGCTTCTGCACAGAGAAAGAAAACCATCAATGAAACAAAAAGGCCACCAACGGATGGGAGAACATATTTGCAAACAACACCTCCAACAAGGGGTTATATCCCAAATGTATAAGGAAGGCAGACAACTCAACAACGTCAGCAACAGAGCAAACAATCCCATTAAAAAGTAGGCAGGGATGTGAACAGGCACTTCTTCCAAGAAGACATAAAAGCAGCCATCAAATGTAGAAAAAAATCCTCAACTTCACTAGCTATTAGGGAAGTGCAGGTGAAAACTACAATGAGATACCACCTCACACCTGTGAGAATGGCTGTTACCAATAAGACAGGCAATGACAAGGGATGGAGAGGTTGTGGAGAAAAAGTCACCCTCGTTCACTGCTGGCGAGAATGTGAACTGGTAACAGCCACTATGGAAAACAGTACGGGGTGTGTGTGGGGGGGATTATCAGAAAAAAAATAGAAACAGAGTTACCATATAATCCACCAATCCCTCTTCTAGGCAATTATCAGAAAAAAAAAAAACATTGACCCCTGTGTGCACTGCAGTATTATTCATGGCGGCCTAGACGTGGCAACAACTGAAGTGGCCCTCGACAGAGGAGCGGATTCATGGGATACGGTGCATACGTACAGTGGAACGCGACTCAGACATAGGACAAGATGAAACGCTGCCATTTGTGACCACGCAGGTGGATCCTGAGAACATCCTGCTAAGTGGAACAAGTCAGACAAAAGGGCTAAGAACCATGTCATTTCTCTCATATGTGGAATGTACAACTGACAGTAACCAATGAGCAAACAGAACAAACAATCCAACAAAAAATTCGTAGACACGGACGATGGCTTGGCGGCTACCGGAGGGGGAGGGGGAGGGGGAGGTGGTAAAGAGGAAAGGGGTCAAATGCAGGGCGTCAGAAGAAGGCCCGACTTTGGGTGGAGAGCACGCGTTGCGATACGCAGATGACCTGCTATAGAACTGTACACTGGCCTCCACGCCGTGATTAATCAATGTCACCCCAGCACATCAAATACAAAAATTTAAAAAAGTTAGATCTAATAATAATGTAATTAAAGATACGGAAAAACAGCAGACATTATATTATACTAAAAAATATTTTTTAAGTAAAAAGAAAAGATCAGAGGATGTAGTGAGGACTACAGGGATGGGGCAAAATGCGCACGGAGTTCTAGGTGAGCCGAGTGTGCTCCCAGGACTTTCTCTGGCGGGCGCGACCTGCCCCTTCTGTAAGATGGGGCAGCACAGCCCGTCCTGTCTTCTCGGGGCTGCTCCTGAAGGCAAGGCGGGCTGCTTCTGAATGCTTTAGCAAGGTGAGGTGGTCAGCCAATGAGGAATTATCATGATAGGTGCAGGAGCACAGAGGAGCAGCAGCAGTTGTTGATGAAGGCAAATTATTAATGTATTTACAGCTTCCAGGGCCCTGTTACCCACTGCTGATACCTCTACAGACAGGTGATATCTGCTTCTGCCACATGGGACAGCCTGTGCTTAATGCAAGCAGCAGCCACCACCAGCACCCACATTCGAAGCACAAAATCAGCATAAAACTACCCCTCCACTCTGAACACCATGGAAAGAAACTAATTCAACTGTGTGCAGGGCAGCACACAGTGTCCCCTGAGCCCTGGTGATACCCTTTGCAGTGCCATCAGCCTTTGTGCTGCTCAGAGGATCACTGTCACTCAGCTCCAGTGGTTTACAATTTTGACTCAAAACATGGTAGTAGGAAAATGTCTCCCACATTGATCCTCTGGCCAACTTTCTGCAGAGTGCACGTGGTGGAGCAAAGCAGGGAGGAGGAGCTGTGACCATACCCTCGGTGGCCCCTAGTGCTGGGCTCTGAGTCCTCTATGTCCCAGAGGTTACCTGGGGGAATGTTTTGGGGGAATGGCTAAGCAGAGTAGCCAGGCTAGATTCGACCCACAGGATCATATTGTGTTCTGTGCTCTATAGTGTGAGTCAAGCATACACAGGAAGTTCACATTGTTACACCATTTATTGCCTCTCTCCTTAGCCCTTGCATGTTTAATGACTTTATCCTCTCTGCCCGTATATGTGCTCCAATCATAGAAGGTCTTGCTGCGCCAACATCATGCAGGCTCCTTTCGTGGATGCAGATCTGACTTACCCACGGGCAAACCTGTGAGGTATGGCGTATACACCAGCTGTGTCCACTTCCCAGGATCCCCTCACTTCCTCCCTACACGCTGTCACTCATCTCTAAGGACTTGATGCTGGTGAAAAAGTGTTCTCCGAGAAATCCCGTGCTGTCATCTGCCCCCAGATTGTCATGGTCGTTCCGTAGCCTACAATGCCTACGATGTCACCGGGGCCCCTCAGCACTGGGCAGTGCACAGCCCACACAAACGTTACCTGTGACTCTGAATGCAGGAAGGAAAGGAGAGGAATGCACAGAAATCCATCCCTGAAACCTCAGTGAGGTGGGGGAAAGTGTCACTGCGGACAGGGACAGACTAGTCAGGGAGAGCCGCTTCGAGGTTCGGAGATACTGACGTCAATTTTGATAACTGAGGTTTAGAAAGTAATAAAATATCAGAAAGGAATGTCCAGTATGTTGAAGAGAGGTGCAGCCACAATCTCAAGATGAGAGCCAAAGATTTGGGGTGCATCTGCATTGGGTATTGTTTAAAGCAAAGGGAGCAGGCAAAGGATCACAGACAAAGAATAAAGACCATGACATTATAGACCAAAGAAGAACCTTGATGAGCCTGGCTGAGCATTAAATTATGGAGGGAGTAACAAGATTTTAAGGTGAGGGCTTCTGCATAAAGTTGTCCTGCCAGGCACCGGATTTGCCCAATATCCCTATTTTTCTCCCCAGAACCTAAATTGCCAACTGCATTTCTCCAAGTTCCACCCCTTTGCAGAACTGCTTACCATTGGCAGTTCTAAAACCCCACCCTGAGAGGTGGACTCATTGCTATCATTCTAGACATGTCTTTTGGCCTCTGTGGTTCTCCAGTGCATGCATCTGATGAGCTCCTTTTATCTGTCAATATGAGGAGTGCTCTGAGAGTTTATTAGCAATTAAGATGCTTTCTTTTTGAAATCTGCCCCGTGATACCCCAATGTTAAATAATGCCCTTTAGCCTGGTGTTCAAGGATAGTAAATAAATGTAAGATTGGCATCTCCACAAGTCAAGGTTGTAGGTCCTCCTTAAGTTTCTCCATTCCTGATGAAGGCTTATCTCAATAATTGTTCTAGAATAGCTTTTATCATCTCCTCATTCATCTTAGATACACACACACATAACTTCCTTTATTATTATAATAAAAATGGACACTATCATTCACAGGTGTATGCATTTAAAATATTTGATGCTCTCCGTAATGAATCATTAATCACAGTGATGTTGCATAACAGATTTTATTTAATCTTTCTGCTGGAAGCATAACTTCCCTCTCAAGGACAAGACTCTCAGATCCCTTTCCCTTCACGCTGTGTGGCAAAAAGCAAAGACGCTCTATTCATTCAAGTCTTGTCTTGATGTCTGGCTCCTTCGTTTACCGGTTGCCTGGAGTCACTGAAAGTCTACGAAACTCAGCTTCCCGCTTGGAGAGCTGTGCAAGAATCCAAGGAGAGAATGTATATAAGCTGCCAAGAACATGCAATGTACTTAATTGATGCTGGCTATTATTGTACTTTCGGTTGTTTAATCTCTAAATTTATTATACATGGTAATACTCATCTTAACATTAGGAACAGTAGGTCCAATGACGAGGAATGAAAAGTGCTTCTTGATGGTGTCAGATACTTGGTAGGTGACATTCTGAAGGTGACTCTCTAAGATGCTTGTCTCCTGGGTCGTCATCAAACTCAAATCTCAGCGCTGCAGGAATTTTGCAGTCGTAATTCAAGTCCCAGTCATCTGACCTTAAACTGTGGAGATTAGTCATAGTGTGACTGCTTTAATCACACATAACCTTTATTTTTATTTATTGAGTTTTTATTAGTGAGAGAACAGAAAGGAGAGAAAGAAACATTAATTCGCTGTTCCACTAATTCATCTTATTCATGCATTTATTGGTTGACTCTAATATCTTCCTTGACCGGGGATGGAACCCACAATCATGGTACATTGGAATGATGCTCCAACCAACTGAGCTACCCAGCCAGGGTGTACTCATGGCTTTTAAAGAGCAGAAGAGGAAGGCACAACGGGAAGTCAGGGAGATCCGCAGAATGAAAAGGATGTGATACATGGTAGCTGGCTTAGAAGATTGAGGCAAAATTAAAGATGGAGTAAGCCATGAAGCCAGGATGAGGGCAGCTTCTAGAAGCTGGTCACAACTCCTGGCCAACAGCGAGCTAAAAGTGGGGACCTCAGTCTTACCACCACAGGAAACTGGCTTCAACCAGCCAGCTTGGTTCTTCCTCATCCCCCCAGAGAGGGGCTCAGACTTGTCAAAATCCTCATTCTGGCCGATGAGACCCTGAGGACCTCTGGGGTTTTGAACGGCAGAGCTGAGAGCTGTTCTAAGCCATTAGTGTTTGTTCATTTGTTAAGCGGCAATGGAATACAAATAGAGGCAGTTCTCTTCAGTTCAGTGGCTTTTCCTGGTGTGGTTCCCAGATGGCTGTAAGGGCTCGCCCAGTATCTATCCATGGAACATTAAAATACTTCCTAAATGTTTGTACTTGACTTTTTTGAAAAGAGATGTTTAAGATACAAGGGTCCTACTGGTAAAAAGAAAGAAGAGAAAAAATTCAAAGAAATGCATTTCTACATCATTATCTGGGGTCACTACTGCTGGTTTCCTCTGGGTTTTAGTTTTTAGCCAGTTCATACGTAACTTGATATAATTTTTGACATGTCTTACATTCTCTAATGTGTTTACATTATATGCAAGTGAAGTTTAAATTCTATAGTATTTCTAAGATACAGAGCTATTGATCCTCTAGCTATCATGTTGATATCAAACAAATGCCCAATTCCCTTTTCCATTTCTGTTAATTTTGTACATTTTAAGCATCTGTATCATATTCAGATCATTTAAAGCAGGGGTTATGAAGGATCTTGTAAAGGCAACTTAGCACAGTGATTAAGACAGGAAATTCTTGTGTTTGAAGCTCTGTTCTACCTGGCAGCTGCAGGCTTGGGCGAGGTACTGCTCTTCCCTGTTTCCCGGGACCCTCATCCACAGAAACGGGGACATCATGTGCCTACGTCAGAGGGTGTGGGAATAAGCGAGTTAATATGTGCAAAGTATTTAGATCAGTCCCTGACACCATAAGCCTTACACACATATCTGATATTATCATTTAATTTTGCATGTTTATATTCAAAAGTTAAATATTGGCTTTAGGTAGAGCCTCAGCGATGTCACGTGTCCCTTTGGTTGCGTGCTGTGAAACAGTGCTCCTACCCTCTGATGGTAACACAATTGCTTTCAGTGAACTCTTTTTAATATTCTGGTGCCTGTTTCCACCCCCCGCCCCATTTCCAAGAAAACTTTTATGCAAATCAAACTCCTTTCTTTTATTAGAAGAATATTAGTTTTTCCATAAAATTAAGAAAATAAAATGGGGAATTCAAGGTCCATATCCATGACCCGGGCGTCTAGAAGGTAGCTAGTGTTCTCTGTAGACGGATAGCACTTCCAGCACCCACTCATGAGTGTTTTCTAAATTATTTCCGGAATCTGCAGCTGAGTTTCATTTGGAGGTTAGACCACGGAACTGGAAAATGTAATATGACTTTGAATTCGCTTTGCTAGGGCTGAAAGGATAATGCACCAGCGCCACCTAGCTGTCGGGATACACTGTGCAGCTTGTTTATCCTTAGAGCGAATTACGCTGCTCAGACACGTAGGAATATAAACTTTAACGCCTGTTACATCATCCGTGTATTATCTTAACAAATATTCATCTTCAGCAATGACATAAGGTTCAGTTTAGGTAAATATTTGCCATGTTTGTCTTTTTTATACAAGAGGGTAACACACTGCAGTATTAATTTTCAATAATTTTCTCTAATTTGCCTGGATCTGAATTATTTAACAACTCTGCCACATGAACATATTAGTTATATATCACTGTCTGCCCCAGAGTTTTAAGCTTTACAACGTAAAGCATATGTTTTATCTTAAAATTAAAACAGTATATGGGTTATCCCACAGGTGACATGGGCATTTTATTACACATGATTTAAAAAGTAACTATTTAATTCTGTAATAAGGTACACACACAGTTAATGGTCTCTGTTTTCCACTCAGCCTGAGGAATGTATGGAGGTAAGGCTAGGGCCCATATTTTTAGATGACTATGCAACTTGGTACAGAGAAAGAATATGCTTGACCTTGAACAGTATGTAGCATCTGAGGCCCCTTTAGGAGTAGGGTCAGACAACCTCTCAGCCTCCCGTGTGTCTACTGTAAGTCGGTAGTCCACTGGTTCTGGCTAGTAGTTACGGTGGTGGGGAGGAAGGAAGGGACCATAGGATGCTTTCAGCTACTCTTTCTTCCTTTTGATAAAGCACGGTCATGGTCAGATTAAGAAAAGATAATGTCTTTCTTTTCTTGTTTCCTTTCTCTATTTTTTATTTTCTATTGAAGCCTTTGGCTTACTGAAAATAAAGACACTTCTGAGCCTTTCAAAGTTTCCCTTCTTTACCAGAAATGCAAATTAAGACTCAGAAAAAAAGCAAAAATCACAAAGGCCACTTTAAACCAAGGATAACGCTTTAAAAATTTCTGTTCTTAACCAAATAGTGTATTGGTGGTATAAAAATAATTTAAGAAATAGAAAACCTTTTAAGTTTCCAAGAAATCTGAGTGTTTTCTCTCAAACAAAATGCTAAAGACAGAGGTCCCCAAGCTCCTAAAATGTGTCCATATTTTAACAGAATATTTGCATACTTCATGTCAATTTAAAGTCCATTTTGAGTCAAACTTTGCAGTCCACTCATACGTTTTCCACAGCCATTGGCTTGGATTCAACACTACAGACGAGAGAGGGAGGCTGCGATGTGAGAAAACCCACACAACCCCATTCAGAATATTACTGCATCCTCTTGAAGGAGGCCTCCCACCTTGGAGAGCAGGATGGGAGCATCGGCGGAAACAGGAGACCCTGCTCTAAATCTGCGATCTCCTATAACACATCCGCATAGACCTGCTAACTACTCCAGTGCGTCACGGCAACATGTAGAGAGTTAAGTTCTCACTGAGAGATACACACAAATGGAAAGAAATTCAGGCAATGGTATTATCAAAAGTACCTGGTCGTTATTTTTCCTCTGGAGGAGTGTTTGAATGTCCGGCATTCAGTGTCTGTGGTGGAAATGGCTAATGGACTATCAAACCGGTTTCCTCTCCTGTCTGAACATACAGTCTGGACTGTACCTTCCATTCTCTCTCCTTTGTAGGAAGGGGCACTCGACTGAAGAAGTGTGTGGAACTTACAGACCTGTCCCATTTGTATGTGTGCCTGTGTGTTTTTCTTCACTGCCTGTTTGATGCCATAAGCAAGAGAGACCTTGAGCTTCAAGTGTGGAATACAGCTGAGCTGCAGGAAGGCTGGAAAGATAGCCAGACACTTTACAGAGTGAGTGGCAAACGCATGATAAATCTCTGGCCTGTGGTAACTTGGAAGGCGGATTAAAGTTAGTTCTGGGTGAAATAAAAGGGAAAAAAGTCAGAATGGCAGTGTATGCTGGCATCACTTTCAGGTTTTAGCAAAGTATTTTAAGAAAAGGGTGAGCTAAGGCATGGATTCTAAGCAAAAGGGTAACACACATGAGAGAATAGAAACAACTTTAGGGGTTTAAGAGTCAGAAGAGCCAAACATCTGAGATCTCAGATGGTAAGAGGTAAGGATGAAAGAGCCTTTGAAAGACAAAGCCCATTAAAACCCTGACAAGAGCACAGGTCACATTAAGGGTGGGGACTTCCATGGACTTTTTTTTTTTTTTTTTTAATCTGCAATGGCCTCAGATTGGCTTCCAAATGAAGGGTACATGTGGGGAAAGAGAGAAAGAAACAGAGATGGAGGGATTGAGGAGACAAAAGAAGAAATCAGTCGTAAGAATTACGTCTGAGAAAGAACTTTTAGTTTGTTACTGACACATAGAAATTACTAGGAAGCAAATAGAAAGTCTACCAAGTTTCTGAGGGGATGAATCCCCAGCCTGGGCTAAAATAACCTTTGACTCTTTGAATTTTAATTCCATCCTCAGGCCCTTTAAACCTGCGAAGAGGGCACAATGTCCAGCAGGTATGTTCGTGGGGAATGAACGCAAGAAGGAACGCCAGTGGTCACAGGGAACACTACACGGGTACTTCCTCTCGAAGTGCCGGACCGCAGTCTTGGGAAGGAGCTCCCCATCACCAGCTTAGAAAACCTGCCCAGGGCCGCTCCGCTGGCATCGCTGCTTGTGACCCGGCGGTGCTGTGGGTGCCCTCCCAACTTCGTTTTTCCGAAAGGGAACGTGCCTGCGGTTAACCCGTGCTCGCCTCCCCGTTGTGTGGAGTATGTTGAAGAGGGGCGGGTGATCTGTCTTTTTCACCCATCGGTCTCTGAGCAACGTGGCCAGTTTTAAGGATGGCACATTTGGAGCCTGGAGAGGCCAGGTGGGCAGCAGAGGTGGGTCAAGCAGGGCACACATGTCACCAGCTGTAGAGACTCTGTGGGCCTAGTGGGTCAGAGGGGGCTGCGACTAACACTCAGCTCCCACAGATTCGTGCCCGGTTGATACAATGTTGCCACTTCCCTCTTTTTCATTATTTTTTAATTTTTAAAGAAGACAGAGAGAGCTGGATTTTTATACAATGTTGGAACAAAATGTGAAAAGGAATTTCATGGCTCACAGAAATATTTACAGGGTTGACTTTGACCTGTGGGCTAGTCATTTGCAACTCGTCTGCTACTCATTTTTGACAACTTTTTTCTTGGTTTTTGCTGTTTTAGTTTACTCCTTTCATTCGATTGTGCTGTGAACCCTTAGTGCCAGATCTGCTCTCTGGACAAAATTTTAGATACACAAGTTTTGAAGACTAATTAAACAGACACTGCCAAAATAAGACGATCATGAATAACTGATTGTTTTACAGCGAAGGCCTGGGAGAATGCCACTGAATGTTTTCGGTGATATAAATTCTACATGCAAGTCCCATGAAGAGCCTTCTTGATTTGCAGGGGCCCTGTGTCCCGTGGTGTCAAGGGGAAGACGCGTTACCCTTTAAAAACAAGAACAACAAGAATATCGCTTAAAACCAAAAAAATCAAAAATCGACAGAACACAGACATTTGAGAGAGAGACTGAGTATAAGGAGGGGACATACCCCTTTCTCATCTGCTCGCTCTGGATCAGCACCACTGGCCAAAGGGGAGCGAGTGCTCAGAGGATTCTTTGGGGTTCTCATTGTGCAAATGAACTTTGTTAATAAAGCATTAATTCACATTTGAAGTACATTTTAAATCTATAATCATCTGAGTTTATAATTTTGGCATCTAATGGCATGGCCTCACTGGTGAGAATGGCTTTAATGAGTAGTTTTCAAAGAGGAATAAAGGAAGTCGTAGACTTTGACAAAACAGAAATGTTAAGATGGAAAAATAAAATCACTGAGCAAGATCAACAGTGTAACGTGCATTTACGTCAAGAATGGGAGTAATGGAATACATTCAGATCGACTGTTTTCCAAATCCCTATTGCACACCCTGTCATTCTGGTTTAAACGAATATGAATTTTTCTACAAAATGACAATCTATTGATAAGAGAGTAGAGCACAAAACACACACAGCAAGAGCAGTAAGTCAATTCTCTCTACTTGATATTCTCACATTTGTATTTTTTGCTTTCCTTCAGAATCAAAACAAAATGAAAAAATCATTGAAATTGCCTCTTTATCAGTGAGAGCATAGAAATAGCGGCAAATGAAATCCCCAGCAACTATGATGGTTTATTTACTGTCTTCCTCAATTGATGGCTTTTTCTAAGTTAGTTATTTTGGTCAGAATTCTTGCAGACAACAGATAAAATTAAGTTCTCGCTTGCCCGTCAATACATGTTCTATCCGAAGCTATGTCGAAATTCCTACTTCCCATCATTTGTGAAGATGCAACCCGTGTATTTGGAAAGCTGGTCTGTCAAGCAGAAAATCATAATAAGGAGAATGAAATAAACATTATTCTAAATTCCTGAATATGTTGTTAGTGCAGAGCCCTGACACAGGAACAGAAAACTTTAAATCTAGTCTAACGCAATTGACTCCCCACGTCTTTTACCTGATTGGCCCCGCCTCTGCCTCAAGGGTCCCCCAGATCTGTTCTCGCAGCAAAAGCAGAAATCCACACCAGCCACCCTGTTCTTCCACCTCCTACAGGAAAACATACCTCGGAGTGCTAGGTGTGTGACCAGCTGCCAGCAGGAAAGAGGCGGCCAATATGAATAAGAAAGCATTATGAAGAAGACACTGGGGTGGATACTTCATAGGCCAGACAGGAACTTCAACATTCTCACTGCCTGCTCCTTCTTGATCTCCCCGGTGTGGTCATTTTTGTCTGCCCCTGAACATTGGAGTTCCCATCCGCTGCACTCTAGTGGATTTTATCCAGGCCCACGGCATCAAGTGGCATCAAAACTCTCAGGCATGTTATTCTATCTTCACTTGGACCCTTCCTCAGAAACATAGACGCATGTATCTGTTTATCACTACACTGCATTTGCGCTTGATATCTAAGTGTATCTCAACGTTTCTCCCACCACACCTCATACCCCAACCTACTTGCCCTAAACAGTTCTCATATCTGTAAATTCTCTACACCGATGGCTCAATGCAAACTAGATGCCATCTTCATCTTTCTGCGTCTGCCCTGCCTCCCTGCTTCCTCAGCCAGTGGCGCCTGTTCCCAGATCTTGCCAGGGCAGCTTCTCCCGACCATCCACGTCTTAAACTGTGTCACATCTGCTCGGTGAGACCTTCCCTTTGACCCCCTCTAAAGGAGCCCCTCCTCCAGTCACTGATTTTCATTGAACCAAATATTGTTTATAACAATCACCACCTAAACCAGTGTTGTTTTTTTTTTTTTTCCCATATCATGGTTACTTGCAGTTAGACAGTTTGAAAGGCAAAGGGAACAGACAAATCTAGGGCGCGAGTGGAGGCTCTGATGAAGGGGTAAGAACATCATGGAGTTGGGCCAGGAGGGAAAGTAACCCCAATGTACCGTTGGCCTGGCAGTGACTGCCGTTAACACACTCTTCATAAGATACAATGCTATTCACTGAGAGGTTATCTACAGACATAAATATATATAACCATAAACACATGCACAGATGTATGTATAAACAGAATGTATGTTTACTATGTGGAATATATTGCAAGATAGTATGTACACTGAATAACCTTGAACTTGAAAAAGGAACAGAAAGGGACACACTAGGAAGAAAGGACATAATAATATAGGATTATTAATTACAAGCATATGAAAAAACAAGTAGTTTTAAATATATTATTATTTTGTTTTTTAACATTTTTTAAAGATTTGTTTATAGATTTGTCAGAGAGAGGGGGAGAAAGGGAGAAAGAGAGGGACAGCAACATCAATGTGTGGTTGCCTCTCATGTGGTCCCCACTGGAAACCTGGGCCACAACCCAGACATGTGCCCTGCCTGGGAATCGAACTGGCAACCCCCTGGTTCACAGACCACACTCAATCCACTGAGCCACACCAGCCGGGGCTAAATATATTATTATTTTAAATTACCATAGTAATTAAGAAGGGTAATAATATAAACATCCAATTTTGAGTGGTACATGATGAAGATAAGCTGATTCCTCATCTGTTATAACT
Organism: Tonatia bakeri; assembly: GCA_004024845.1. Lineage (NCBI taxonomy): Eukaryota > Metazoa > Chordata > Mammalia > Chiroptera > Phyllostomidae > Tonatia > Tonatia bakeri. The sequence continues at coordinate 193,926 of PVIA01001206.1, forward strand.
GAGACTAGGTAATTGTCTGAAATTGAAGTTAGGAAACAGAGGCTTAAGAATATTTTCTAGACTTTTGTAGGTAAACATACAAATAAGAACTGAAACACTTCACAGAATTTGCCTCTGGAAAGTGGGATAGGGAGTGGATGGGGCATATTTCTTCTCCTTTCCCTAACTTTTTTCTGTGCTATAGTATTTACTATGTGAACCTATTACTTTTATTTTCTATTGTTTAATATTTTAAATTTATTTTTAGAGAGAGGGGAATGGAGGGAGAAAGAGGGAGAAAAACAACAATGTGTGGTTGCCTCTCGCACACTCCCTACCGGGGACCTGGCAGGGAACTTCCTGGGGACCAGGAAACCCAGGCATGTGCCCCAGCTGGGAATTGAACCAGCAACCCCTTGGTTCACAGGCCCATGCTCAATCCACTGACCTACACCAGTCAGGGCTATTTTTTTTTTTTTTAATTAAACCAAAAACCAGAAATTGCCAATGTTTCTTCACTTTAGTCATACTCCTCAGTAAATTGTTCCCATAAAGCATCCTTTCCCTACATACCCTGTGCCTGGCACTCTGCTTATCCCACATATGGAAGCTTCTGTAGTTGCTCTGTCCTGTGTTTTCACTTCAGTCATCTTTGCATAAAGGACGTCCTAGCCAGGTGCATTGTTTGTCCAAAAACAATGGTTTGGGCGGGTTCCATTCTTACAGCCCTTCTGTGACTGCGCTTTTCATTCACTGACCTAGAGGGCAGGCCGTGGATATGCACGGCCAAATGCTTCCTCTCCATCAATCACGTACCTGGTTTGGCTCTGCTGGACTAAGGGGAACTCTCTTGTTCCTGCTCTCTGGTTAGATGACCAAGCTGAGTGGAATTTACTGCCCAGTGAAAACAGGTCACCTTTCCCTTATCAGAAAGAACACAGGAAACCCCACATCCCTCAGAGGGCCTGGCTGTGTCAGTACTTCCAGCTCTTGCTCCCTCCTCTCACTACCTTCACGTTTCAGGGTCCAACAGCCCTCACCACTGCTGTGCCTGTTTTTTTTTTGTTGTTGTTGTTTCCTTTTTTTTTTTTTTTGCATTTTTTATAATGTGTAGCTTCCAAATGAGTGTCTAAAGATTGTAATAGGGAGGCAGTTGGTGCAAAGGTATTAGCGAGAAAACATTTTCTGCACAGGTTTTTCATTCTCTGCTCAAGGAAATTGTCTAAGGAAGGATGTGTAGGTAAAGCAGGTGAAAAGCGTTCCACGACTTTCCTGTTTCTGCACCACATCTGGCCACGTTTCCAGCATGGAAATGTGTCTCGGGGCCCAGGAGAGACGGGACTCCAACAGACCAGGACTCGCCTCCAATGAGGGTGAACAAACTTGCTTCCGTCTTAGCTACACGTCCATGTACTTATTTGTGTTTATTTATTCTGTAAATATCCCATAGCAATCCATTTTATTCAATTAGCTACTTTTTCTGATCAGACAGAAATGCTAGCCAGATTGCTGGAGGCACCCAGAGGTGGGTGAGGCTGGAATTCGTGATGTGTCTTGACCAGGCTGGGAACCATAAGGTGCTGTCTGCCATGAACTTGCTCAGCGGATGTGAAACTTGACCCTGGCTACAGGTCCTGTCATGAGTTGTCATTTCTCCCCTCTACTGTTGTGGCATCTTTTGAACTCCAAAATATCACAGACCCAGAAAAATTATGTTGGCAGACAACAAGGAAAATTCAAATAAATAACCAAGCACTCGGTATCTGTAGGTAAATATTATTCTTGTTTCCAAGATGCAGAAAGAGAATATAAAATGGTTTAAAAATAGCTGGCTTTTGTGTCTTTTTCTTGTTAGTTTGCTAGATGTCCTGATGACCCAGGGGCACACGCCTACAATTTTAACGTGTAACATTAAAATTTACTATAACATGCATTTACCACATAGCATGCTTCAGCAATTGCGCCCTCACCTGCAGGTCCAGGGAGGATAGAAATCAGTCATTCGGCTGAGGTGAGAATTGGTTAGACAAGGACTCAAAGCAGTGGGAGGAGCCAGCTCTCAGGCTCCAGGTCTGCTGTTGGCACCCTCCCTCCGTCTGAATGTGCTGGTGAAATACCTATCCCCTAAGGGAAATCTTAAATCAAAAGATGTGAGAAAAACTGAGGACATTTCAAAACTACAGTCACATTGAATAAAACCCATTCAATAACTACTCTGCATTATAACAGTAATTCTGATGAGAATCACTGTCAATCATTATCAAATCAAGATATTTGTTCACTGGCTGCCTTTCCCTGATGTTTTCCATTTGCAGAGCTTCTCTGACTCAGTTTCCCAGGCTAGCCAGACATTTCCATCCTGTTTCTAATGGTGATGGAAAAGCATCTAACAAACAGCTTCATTTGGGATGTCCAAATAGCTCATCTGATGCCCATTATTATTTTTCTGAAAGAGTTTACTGCTCTTGCTTTTACTTTTCATACACCAAGAGGAAACTTCAGTGCACACTTTCCCCCTTTGAAATTCTCTCACAATATACATTGGGAAAGTTCTGGGAGGGCTGTGAATGAGGAATGTTGATTTTCCAAAAAAGAATCTGAAGATAAGTGTGCTGTTGACTCTGCCCTCACTGGGTTTGGAAAATCTGAAATGCGCTTCACCTTGGGCACTGTATGTCTGTAATTATTGAGAAACTCAAAGCATAAGCATGCCCACAAGCAACGCTTTAAATAAATCGTATGCAAGATGGTATGAATCTATTAAATATTCATATGAATATCTAATTCTAATATTTTCCATAAATAAGTTGTTTCTAAATTAATTTTAAAGAATTAAATAGGTTACGTTATCTCTACTCACCAGAGAGTTAAAATGCTTTCTGCATAAACATTTGCATCTATGTTTTCACAGTGAAAAACTTCACATGGAATTTCTAGCAACGTATAATAAAAATATCTTTGAGTTTTCCTATACTATTCATATGATGAAATAAACTCACAAGTCTATAATAAGCTTGGTCTTAGACTTCCTTCTCCCGTCAAATTTTCATTGACACTGCAGACTGAATGCGAGAAAGTGGCCCAGTGCGTGTGTACCTTCTTTTGAGTGGGAGGGAGATGGGGAAATCTGAGCCACAGATACCCATGGCTGTGGTCTCTCCTAGGTCCGTCCTGGAGGCTCCCCCGTCTCTATGGAAGCACAGACCTGGAGAACCCATGGCCTCATGTGCAATGAAGACAGGTCAGTGCGACCCTCAAACTGATACCTAAACTTGCAACTGCATAGAAGTTTAAGGCATCCCAAATGCAAACTTGTCTTAAGGATTAGGGAGCGTAATTTAATGAAATACGGTGAGAAATACTTGATGTTGTAAAATTGTCTCCCCATGTCACCTTAGTTAACACGTAAAGTCATTCCCAATGAATAAAGGGTCCACTATCACTTGCAAAATAGTTTAGAAAGGGAAAACAGCTAACTTGTTAGCATCGCTTAGCTCGCCAAGAGATGTATTTATGAAAGTAACTAAGCTGACTTTATAGTTAGGTAAAGGCACTTATGTTTGACAAAAGTCAAGTATGGTTTTTCCAGGTTCATTAACACAAATGGCCAAAACAGGAGTCTCAACTCAACACGTAGTAAACATCCAAGTCACTACCCCTTCTCCCCCTCCCTTTTGCCCCCAGGCACTGAGTCAGACTCTCTGAGAACAAATCCAGGCAAGCTTAACAAAGCATGCCTAATCCATAATCTGCCAGCTCCCCGGGCCCTTGAGAGGATTTTGGTCTCAAAGGACCAAGCTCCAGAGCGCCTTCATGCACACAGATCCTTCTCAGGGAACATGGCGGGTGACCTCTGCACTCATCTTTGGCCGCCTCTTACGTGAAAAATTACTATTTTAATTAGAGGTCTTTCAATTTGTGGATTCAAATTGAATTCAGAGCTCTCGTCTCTGTGTACAACTGGGAAAGGGATTCTCGCACCTCCCCAACGCACCCACCACTGGGCCCAGAGCCCGCTATTTAGAACCCATGGCTCTCCCAGACCATGGGCCATGTCCTTGATTCCACATCCAGAACTTTCCAGCCAAAGTCCTCTTGGAGACTTCAGTGGGGTGGGGATGGTGTTTGCAGGAGCTTAGTCTTCTTGATGTGACTAGCATGTGAATATCCACTCCAAGAGCTAATGCGACACATTATTTACACCAAAAACAATATGAGAGTGATACCTTGGTTATAGAAACCATGTTTAACTTGACATCACCACAGATTTTACACATATTAACACCAACTTGCTATTACACGTATAAACAGGTTTTACTTTGTGGATAAGCCCTACTCTATATTTAAAGCCAGACTAAATATGCCAACCCTATCTACTTCTAAGTAGGTTCCTTTAATACCATTTACAATAAAGAAACTTATGGTATCGTTAACATCAACACCTATAGTTAGTGCAGTAAGTTACCAGTCCCTGAGATGTCTGCAATGCATTTCAAAGACAGGTATGCTTGGCTGTATCATCTTTCATTTTGTGCATACACTCAGATGGACAAATAAAATGAACCTTGTGTAATAGACACTACTATCTGCCCACCTATCCAATCCCTTCTGTATCCTTTACAGCACAACCTCAGGTTTTATCTAAAGCTCCCCTCTCCCCACAGAGCCAAATCCATCTGGGACATCTAAGTGCAAGGCCTGCTCCAGTACGCCTTCTGATTTTTCTATGGTTGTTAACATCATGCTTCGTGCCAGTTACTTGTTCACAAATGGACACGGGAGGCAATTCTGGGCAAAAACACAGGAAAGCTACGTCCTGGGGGTTTCTAGGAATAGTTTTCTCCCGTCCAGGAGAGATACACAAGAATAAATGGGTTTTTTTCCTTTCTAACTGTCGGGGTGTTTGGAAGTGATATTTGTATTCACTGATGCCATCATGCTACTAGATGGAGTGAAACCAACAACACGTAGCAGGAGATGCAGAGTCGAAAGACAAAAGAAAACAAAACGAAAGACCCCGTAAGGCCCATGTTGCCTTTGAGTGTCTTGATAAGAACAAAATAAATCCTCTTATTGCTCCAGGCAGTTGGTATCAGAGTGTCTGTAACTCGCAGCCCAAAACGTGTTCACCAATAGAGCAGACACTCGAACAACTCAGATTCCCGCAGACTGCTCATCCGAACAGAGATAGGACTCCTGTGATAGTTCGTATCTATCGTAAGACAAATAGCAGTATGTTTAACAGAGCTTAAAATGTGTGTGATAAAATCTAGAAGAAAAATAGTAGATATTTTTTTCTGGGATGTTAATCTTAGCTGCCACTGATAACTATACAATAAAGAAGGGGTAGCCAGAACCTTGATCGCTATGGAAATATGGATTTAGCTGTTTTCATCTTATAATGAAATAATTGAGTTGTGGTTTTCGTTTATGTACCTTAGCAATATACCACAGGAACGACATCTACCAGAAGGCTGTGCAAATGGACCCTAATAACCCTCACTGAAGGCTTTGTACAGAACCAGTCTAACTTAGACATCCTTTAACATTATTATTCTTTTGGAGAATCCATCCTTCGATTCTGCAAACTTAACACCACATTTAAACTTTCTGATGTACACATGGTAGAAACCCTGTTGCCATGGCAACATTGGGACCATTTAGTGTCCAAATGACAATCATGTGCTGCGAACTTGAACCAAGGCTATTTGGAAACATCCCCGAGATCCCAGAGTGATTAAAACATGTAATGATCAACCAGGTCAGCCTCCCTCCTCCGGAACTTATTCTCTTGTTTGTGAAGGATGCTTTTCTGCACCACCAAAACTCTACTGGGGAACAAATTATGCAGAAAGTGTCACCTCGGCATAGGCCTTTACCCAAAAGATCAGAAATAACGCATTATTTGGCCCTCCTGCTGGAAAGCCCCTAAATAGATGCTGTGTCTCATGAGTGTGACCCTTCCCGGGCATGATATGAAGTTCACTCTATTGTCCTAGCATCCTTAATCTCTTCTCCACATATCCTTCTGGCAGTCCGTAATGAAGGGGGAAGTTCAGCTCGACAGTCACTCTGCACTTGGTGATCTTTAACATTTTCAAGAATGACAGATTTGCTTCTCATTCGCTGTACCCATGGAGACTATTTTAAAAGAACCTGAAGATTAATACAGCGCCACAAACAACAAAGCATGACTGTAAAAAACAAATGACACCTGTCCAGTGGTTCTCGATGTCTGGTGATTAATGTCACGCTTTTTGCAAACAAGGGACTTGATTCATCCTTTTCCATCTTCCCAAGGGCTCGTGGGCAAAGGCAGGGTGGAACTTTCATCCACTCTGGGTCTGATAAGTAAGCATGCCTATAATGATGGTGTCGCATAGATATTCAGACCTGTCCGCTGGGTATTAACCTTAAGCTCTACAGGGTGACCACAGACAAATGCCAAGAAGCAGAGCTATGAGCAATGCTCAGAAAACCGTCCGCAGAAGCTGCAGCGTAGCTTGCTGAGACTTGGCAAGACTTTCCTTCGTATCTCTTCCAGCCACTAAATAATAACTCTACATTAAATACAAATCAATAAATGGCCATATACAATTTTTACTGCTATACTTGACCTTGCCTAATTTAGATCAGGAAATAAGCTATCCCAACTAAAGGGGAAAACCTGACAAAGCAGATCATAAACACACAGCTGGTGTTAATATTTAAGATATTTGTTCTTTGACTACTTTGTTTATAAGTTGTCCTTATGTACATTACATTAAAATGCTGGTTTATTAAAAGAAGAATGAATGAATGAAAAATATAATCAATCAAATTATTCAAACACTGCAATTAATCTAAGCATTTGAAAAACAGGTTGTCTTTAGGTTTTGTTTTATTAGGGCCATATTTCTTTAGGAAGTATAATTAACTAAATATAAATACAGGCTCCAGAGCCCTTTCTGGATTTAAGTACCAAGCCTGCCAATTTCAGACAGGATACACCTAAAAAAGTTATTTAACAAGTTAAAAAAATCACTTGGAACAATGCTTGGTACATAATAAGACCCAATAAATATAAACTGTTAATTAGTACTATTACTCTTCAAAAATATAGTGTCTCAGAAGATTTAAAGTTTGAAAATTTTAAGGTAATGCATCAATAGATGAGATTTTAGATACTTATCTTTCAAAACAAAAAGGTCATTAAGATTGCTTTTTGGAGGGATACAAGTAAACTAAACTCCATATAGGAGTTCAGGAAACTTCAAATTTCCTGGTGGAAATCCACTCCACATCACACCAGCTGAAATGCCTGCAGGGGTGTCCAACCTGTGGCCCGTGGGCCACATGCAGCCCAGGATGGCTGTGAACTCAGTCCAAGGCAAAATTGTAAATTTACTTAAAACACGATGAGATTTTTTTTTTGTGATTACGTGTCACAATGTATTTAATGTGGGGCCTAGGACAACTCTTCTTCTTCAAGTGTGGCCCAGAGATGCCAAAAGTTTGCAGCCACCCCTGGGCAGATTCAACAACAAGGGGCCCATACAGAAAGACCCCACTATAGGTGACTTCTGGCAAATTCATTTAACATTGTGGGTTATCTACTTATTTGTCAGACCAGAATGAACAAACAGATATGGGCCCTGCCTTCAAGGACAGTCCGGGCCAGTGGGGAAAGAGAACCCACAGCTGCAGGTGTGACCTGTGATGATGACATTAAACACTGTACTATGAGAAAGGGTCCATGTAGTTTATGGAGGGGTGGTCATTCTGGATGGGATTTCAGAGAAAGCCCATCCAAAAACTCAAATTCCAGAATGAAAGTAAAGAAGGCTTATAAACAGACAAGGAGACACTCCAGTATTCACACGTACTGTCGAAAGGGCATTCTTGGGACACTAGTGTAGATTCAGCAGCAACCTTACAGATAAAGACCCTGTCCTCTTGCAGGTTATGACAGAGAGGGAGGAAAAGAGACTTACGGATTAAACAGACAGGAGATTCTATATGCAATGGGGAAACACGGAGAGAGATGGAATTGGAGAGGAAACAACCACATCCATGCTTTTAAAAGTTGAATGATACCTTTGATTGTTGAGGAGGCAATGGGTGTATTCAGGGAAGACGTGACATAGGAGAATGAATTAGGAAGTTATGCCGTAGGCCGTCTAACAGATGGAGGTGGCTTGGCCCTGGAGAGGTGCAGGGCAAAGAAAAGAAACTATTGACTTGAAACAGACGTGAAACACAGAATCAAGAAACATGCTGTGGACTTGTTATGGGTGGAAGGATGGAGGGAATTAATGTGACGCCAACACTTTTGGTTTGAGAAACTGGCCACATGATGAGTCCAGTTATCTGGGAAAGGATGAGAATTAAAACAGGTGACATTTGAAATGTCCATGAGACAGACACCTGGTGGAGCCAGCAAGTGGACAAGTATAAAACCTCAGACTCAGTGTAGGAATTACTAAGTTTTTTAGGAAATATTTAAAACTATTGAAATAGCTGACATTTTCTAGACAGAAAATCAAGATAAAGAATAACAAATGGATTATAATGAGAATAAATTTAGTGATGATAAAGGTCAAAGTGGACTTCTCTGTCACCAGGAACATGGTATTTACTGAAATCTCCAATTGGAAATTTAAAATCTTTAATAGAAAGGGCATCATTCACAAAAGAGTCTCTTTTGTTGATGATCTTTATGCAACAATATGTTTTATTTTGCTTTTTCCCAGAAATGTAAAGAAAAAAAATTTGGGTTATACGTTAATTGTCCAAAAGTTTATCAGTGCCATGGTACAAAAGTTCCAAAAGTGTGTCAGTACACTTGAAAAAGAATTAAGTTTGCCATTGAACGTTTCTTAAATTGTTAATTTTGTACTTTTAATCACTGGTACAAGGCAAATATGGTGATAATGCACTATTAATATTTCTTAATCACTAGGTATTTTTAATCTACATTAAATATCCATACTTCTTTTTGATTACAAAAAAGTAATAAAATGGAAAATATAAATTTAATGATAAAATGTGTCTGTGGCATTAAAAATGTTAAAAAATGCCTCTGAGACTTCTGAAATATTGCATAGTAAAAAGTGCTTAATATGCTTATTTTGGAAACATTAACATAATGGAATACAATCAATAGAACCTAATAATTACAGCAAGCCCCCATAATTCCCATAAGTAAACATGTGCTGTGCATGCTATTCAAATTACTATCCTGTAAAATGCTTAATTGCATTCTATGTAAGACAATTCATCAGAAAATAAGACTATCTCATTTTACCCTTGAGAGCATTTCAGAATTTATCTAACAGCAGTAGCGATAAAGAATCAAATCTCCAAATTCACACAAGATCAAAGACAGACAGGCACAAGGAATATGTATAATGTATGATCACTTTCTAATTCACATATAAGCAAGTAGCTTCTAAGAAGGCTGAGCAAGAAAGGGAGGTTTTCAAGCTGTGATTCCAATATAAAAGTCTGGTAAGTAACACAAGAATTAGCATCGGCATGCATTTTTTATGCCTTGAAAATGTGTTTATGTAAACACATTAAATAAACTACAATGACATATCCACTTCTACAATAAATTTCCAAGCTAACTGATAAATATATATGAGATTTTATTTGGCATCAAAAAAATTCAATGCTGGAACATCTACTCCAAGTCGTTAACTTGCCAGACTTCATGCAATCTTATCCCTATAGTCCAAACCTACAGAAAGTGTGGGGAGAGCAGAATGTCACCCAAAGAATCCATCCGTTCTTCCCTTTATTCTGCCTCTACCCAGAAAACACTTACAAAATAAGATAAAGTTATACTGTCATGACTAGATTGATTCCAAACGGAAATGATTAAAGTTTTATTTTATGAATAGACTCAATGGGGAATTATATTTTTCTGTCTCCATTAATGTCTATTTTACCAGTACCTTATAAGTTAATAAGATGTTTGGTGAATAGCAATCTCTCCATAGGTTTATTCTTCTAAGCACAGTAAAACTTAATTTAATCATGGCTTCAAAATATCATACAATAAAACTAATTTAATTACACTTAGCAATGGCCACTAGACTCATTAAAATGTTAATGGAGCTTATAATTATTAAATTGCTTAATGATTGCTAATAAGAATAAATGACAAAATAAAATTTAAGTACAAAACAAAAATGCCCTCAGGTAATTTTTTCCTGCTTCAAACCTATTTGACATTGTTACATTAATATACTAAGAAACATGGCAGATTTGAGACATAACATTGAACAATATTCAAAATAAAGGTCTTTGGCTAGCAAAGCCAATGAATTGTTTCATATAAAATTATGCAAATTATCTCAATATATTAATGTACTTTTGATTAGAAACATAGAAATGAAACTGGCATTTTGATTAATGTATTTCACTCAGCCAATCATATATACACATAGGTATATCTTTATAGCAATTAAATGAGTCTCAGTTTATGTAAAATTCTACATCCAGTTGTCATTTTTATCTTTTAATTTCATGGTTTGCTGTAATAAATTCCTAAAATAAGTAACATTTGTTTTTCTACACTTTGATGCATTAAAATTAACTTTATTTTGAGATAATTACACATATCCAGGACTATTATAAAACTTGGCTCAGAGATCACTGCTTTAGAGGAAAATTACTATTAAATAGTGGGATATATATATTCCTGGAATAATTATGTATGTCTTTTTTGAAAAGGTTATTGGCTACTTAGTATTCACTTGTGCACAGTTGTGTTGATAAGTTACAAACATGAATAAAACTTGGGGCTTGCCAAAGTCTCTGGAAGACTCATAAAATGAAGACACATTTAAGTGCCATATTTGAGGAACAGCACTGAAAGATCTTCTCCCCTCAAATCTCTCCCAAAACTTTGTGATAGTCTTGGCAAAATAAAATAGAGTAGATTTTTTTAATTCAATGAGCCTTAGAAAACATCCATTTAATTTTTTGAGATTACAGCTGCAAACCTGAAATGACTGTTTGAGCAGCACAAAGCTCGTTAACCTTAGCATGGCATCTGACTGCTAAAGACTCCTAGCTCCCAGACTCGAGTTCCTTTTGCATTGACCCGCTGTGGCCATTTGGAATTACGTGGTGGATGGACGTACTAAGAACCCATGCAGCAATCAGGCCCCCAAATGTATTCCACCAGTCCTCCTGCAAGCTGTATGAACTGGCCTCAGCCTCTTTCTCTGTCCTGTGTCATTTACTCTTCCCCTTGCTCAGAATCTTCCAGACGCCTCCTTTCTTTTCTGTAGGCAGCCCAGACTTATTCCTGACTCAGGGTGGTTGTCCTGGTTGTCCTTCCTACTTCTAATACTTTTCCCTCAAAGGTTCTTCATGCAGATCTCAGCTGAAATACACCTCGCAGAGAAGCCTTGGACTACCCTCCATGAAGAAGCCAATGATCCTCATATGCCGGCCATTCTAGGACTTGGTCCTTTATTCTATTCATAGCACTCGCCACTGCCTTAAATTGTGTTACACAGTGGCATGCAAGTTTAATGTCTGTTTCCTTCCATTAGCGCGCTCGAGCCTTGGAGGTAGAGGCATTGTCTAACTTGTTTCCTGCGTCAGCCGGTAAACAGAGTGCTTAGTTCGCCGTAGACAATAAACACCTGTCACCGCTGTCTGCTGGAAATGCAGGGAAGAACGAGGACGCTCAGCACTCACTGTGCTCACTTCACAAGGCTGGGCTGTCGCAGCTGACAACGCACTAATTGTCGGGTTTTCTAGGCAGGGCCACCGCCTTTACCCAAACCATAACTTACCCTGCTGGTTTCCACTCACCTCTCCAGACCTGACGGGGCTTTTGTTGATTCTAATGGTTTCAGTCTTCCCCTGTATATAATATTTTAATGCCAAGCTCACAAAATTATTGTGAGATAGTTAAAATTATGTTAAATACTTTAAGAAACATACTTAAGGGCACTTACAAAGTAAACAGTGTGAAGTACTTATGAATAGTTGCTATTATAATTGCTATTAATAGATTTGCTATACCCTTTAGCATGTCTCCATTTATAGATGTGATAGGTGCAGTGTAAGCGTATTATCACTTGAATGAAAATATGTGTGGAAGTCACTATTTATAAGCATGTATACTTTCCCAAAGTTGAGAGAAAAAGTAACTGTAAGTAAATAAATGCGGTGCCTGGATTCATAATAGAAATCCATTTGCTCCCATTCTAGGCAGAGAGGCAGTGGGGCTGGTTTCCGGGGCTGGGTCTCATGTTCACCCTACAAGGAGCACCGTTGGGGATGTGGTAGTTAAATCTCCATGGGACATTTACTCCCGGCCTCCCAACTGACTCTGCCAGCCAGGATACTCTTAGCAATCATTCACATCATGAATTATGCACACAGCCCCTACGCGCAGGAATTAGGTTTATAGCAGCTCCTTTCATCAGGTCACTGCTCGGCCGTCATGCAAGAGGCTTGGACAGCATCATCCTGTTTAAACCTGGAGCCCAAGAGAAACGAGATGTGAACCCCAGTACTGGCCACTTTTCCTTTTCCTGCGCTATTAGAGGGCATAGAAAATATGGGTATTAATAGCTTAATAAAATCTATCTAATTCAACAAGTCAAGACCACACAAGAAATAAAAATCAGGTTTTACAAATGACTTCTTAATCAAAATAGAACGAATACATGTTTTTAGACTTGGCTATTAGAAATCACAGCAGCAATGGCCACGTGTCCCCTTTCTTAGAAACTGAAGCTGTTCAGTGTGAGATATTTGGGGCCCAAGTGTATGATCACTTATAACATATATTCTGACCTCTTGACATAATATAATTTACAAGAAGTGTGCCCTGTAGGGTTGACATGGGTTGGGGAACAGAACTCGAAGCACCTACAGAGAACTATAGAAATAAGCTGAGGAGCACATGGGAAGCCCACAGCCACCCACCAGATGATATTTAATGAGTGTCTATGGATGAATTAAAGCACCAACTGTGAGTTTGCACGTACATCTGCAACCATACATGCTCAGTGAGAAACTGCTGAGCCCAGGCTGGCTCTCAGCGTTCAAGTCCACACCACAGACGGGTGAGGGAAGTGGGGGAACCCGTGCCCACATCTGTGTCTCACGGGCTGCTTCTGCCTGTTCACTTTCGTGGGTAATTGAGGTGAAGTACCTTCTCAGTAGCTCTGTAATTTCTAAGTAAGCAAAGTTTTCTGGAAGTGCAAAAATTAAAGCCACTAGCAAAAAGAACAAATGCCTGATAGATAGCAATGGCCTACGAGGTCCCCCGTCACGTTTTGTGTTATTGAATGCCAGTAAAATGCTTCAAAGCCATCAACGAAACCCAAAGCAATATTGATCTGACCTTAGTGCTGGTGTTAAACTTTCAGTCAAACTTAAGGAGGAAAAAAAACAAACAGATGTCTTGGAAATAAGAAGTAGTTGACTTACTGGACCATATTTCAAAATATGTGGTGAAAAAATCATAGATAATTTTGAAATATAAGTAGAAATGTGACATATGGGAGGAAGGGAAAGTGGTATTTCACAAAAGAGAAATGCAGAAACATAAAAAGGACTAACACGTCTAAGAAAGATTATTATAGTAAATAAATTGTCATTATGACTTTAAAATATTCCTATGTTTCAAGAAGAACAAAGGGTGGTCAGAGAACCAATACATGTATGAAGAGTGACCCATCAGTTAGAGAAACACATATAGAGAGCCCACATAACACAAGATCTCTCTGTTACCAACATTTAAATGCAAACCAACCTAATTTAGCAAATAAAGGCACACACTCCTAGAAGGGAAAACATGGCAAATAATTTGAATAGGATCTTTACTTGGAAACCACTTTCACTGCCTTATCAGAAAAAAACCACTTTAATTTGTTTCCAGCTGTGCGCTGGGGCCGCATCCTGGGAGGGAATCGAAGGCGAGGCGGTTCCCTCCCTGCTCTGTCCTTCTCCAGCGTCACAGCACCGCTGACAGCTCGCACACCGTCCACTGCCGCTTCCAGCAGGGGAGCGGCGGTGTTCTCGGTTGAAAGGTGTTTTGTCGGCGCAGCTGCCACCACCCTGGAAATGACAACCATCCCAGACACAGGGCACGTGTGTATCAAGTTCAGCTCTGTCTGCAGCAGCCACAAGCTGGAGAGCAAAGCTAATAGGGCCACTCTGCCTCCGCGCTATTGGAAGAAGCCCGAAGGAGGGGAGGTGACCTTTTAATGAGAAGCCGCGGTGCTGCCACCGCCAAAGCCAGATTGGGCCCACTGCTCCTGTTCCCAGATTTCCCGTCCCTCTCCCGTCGACGACCCCGCGTCCCTTGTGTGCGCGGCCCACAGGAGAAAATGACAGGCTGAAAACCCGTGCCTATTGCTGGAAATGAGGGATGCCTCATCATCCCAAACCCCGGAAACACGCAGCCCTTCGTTTTTATCTTCCCCAGAGAAAGCAGCCGAAAAGCCGAGAGACTTCTTTTGTATTTTAACGACAAATAGAAAGGAGAGCTCGGCAAGACCCCATTCCTGCCCACGTCGCTGCGCCTGTCTGCAGTGGACGTCAGCCCACCGCGGACCCCGGTAATGATGAAGAGAGTGAAAGGGTGGAGATGACAGATCCCTAGGTATTCATCATTACGTTTGCCGAGGATTCAGGTACCAGGAGTCAATCATTTAAATTAAATTCCCAGAAAGGGACGCTGAAACAGATGGAGTCCTATCATCCACGCGACAGAAAGTCGTGATCGTCGGGGGCCGGTTCCAAGAAATGAGAAGTTCCTGTCGCGCTGTTTTGGGATAGTCCCTGGGAAAAGGGGAATCTGCTCACCGGATGGCAGATGGGGAACGGGCTGAATTGACCAAGGCTGGTTAGTTAAATCGGTAACATAACACAAGCAACAGAATTCAAAGACGGTGGAATAAAAGAGATATCCATTGTATTCTGAACTGCATACCTTTCCACCTCTGTGCTGGGAGATAACCCCCCGCCCCCCAGGAGATTCTCAGTCGGGCAGGAATGGGAATCCCCAAAAGTCACCTTCTGACAAACAAGCCAAAAAGTTACAGCCCCAATGCCATGGCCTGGGTTTTACCGGATGTTCTGTCTTTACATACATATTCCTTCTCGTACAGAAGCAATGTACTAACTCATTTACTCTATACGAAATTGGGGTTAGGATCCCAAAATTGACCATTTTAACCCCTCCCCCCCCACACACAACCTTAATATGTAAATTTGGAAGGTCCATTAGCAAACCTGAAGCTCTAAAAGATTTCCAGGACAATATGCTAATTTGCTTTGAAGGGAAAATGGGGGAAGTCCTTTATCATCACAAAAACTAGATAAATGTGTTAAAAAGTTTCACCCCCACCTCCCACAACAGACTCCTCATTTGATAAAGGTGTCTGTATCTTCTCAAGTAGAAAGAGTCTTGTATATAAGAAGAAACAAAAAGCAAGCACCTGAGACGTGGAACTGACACTGAGGAGATGGGTTTTCTAGAGAGAAAGCCAAGCCAATTGTGTAGAGAGCGGACAAGAAACCAGGGACCATAACAGCTTGCTTTCCATCCTGTCTGCCCAAATCTGTTTAGAATGCAGCGGTTACCTCTGCAAGTGGAATGCATTAGCTAACAAAGGTGACACTAGTTTCTCTTTGCGTATTTGGAATAATTCACAAGCTAAGTGTTCACTGGGGGCAGTTCTCAAACGACATCATTGTCCCTTCCCTCCAGCAGTGCAGCTGCTGAGAGATTTCGTGAACGCAGGCTTCTGCCGCTGCCCAGAACTTATCAGCCCCGGAAAGGCATCAGGGGTCACTACCCTGCAGGCAAATGTGAAGGAACAATTTTCTTGGCATATCTCTAGCAGTCGGTTCCATTAAAATTGAATTTAAAAGAGGATTTTGAAAAAGGCTTCAGCGAGGCTCACACACCTGGACAGCCGCCCCATAATGAGGAGCCAAATCCTGCCATCCCTTGTGGCTCTGAATATTACAGATAGGGAATGAACCGAATGTTCCCTCTGTAAAGGGGATGTTTTAATAAATTTAGTAAATTCATTATGTCTGGTATTATTTCTTTGGGCAAGACACAAACAGAAGAGTCAATAGGTGGCCTGGATGTAGGAGAAGGAAGAAGGTAATATACATGTTCAAAGTTAACTGATGGGAACTAAGAACAGATGTGGTCGTTACTCGCATGTGACTCACTCTGGGGTAACCAAGGTGCTGGCATCTCTGCACCACACTGGAAGAATAGTTGTCTTGGGCCACCCATTAAATATATGGCGACGTGTAATCACAGAAAAAGTCTCATTACGTTTTAACTGAATTTACGATTTTGTGTTGGGCCGCCTTCTCAGACATCCTGGCTTCCTACGGCCTGCAGGTCATGGGGTGGACAACCGAGGGAAGGGTTCTGGTGAAAGGTGTGATTAGGCAGTGAATGTGTATTCTGGCGAGGTGAAAAGGGTGTGGGGCTGGGTTTCGAAGTCTGTGTGGAGTGAACACGTGGGAAGTTTCTAACGGCCTGTTTCAGCTAATTCTGCTTCCGCACTCACTCATCCCAGAAAGCTTTGCACCAAAGTATAAATTACGCAATGCGGCTTTCTTAACTTACCGAGAATGTTTTTCTGACTCACTTTTCAAAAAGAACTTAATGAAATATTCTCCACAGTTAGCATTAGACCGATACAGAGAGAGATCCTGATATCCATAAAGAGATAGAGTACCTACTTGGTGAACTAAGGTGTGCATCATCAGATCCTGTAGAAAATAGGAACTGGTATTAGGTCGTGATCATTTTTAAGCCGAGAAGCTGGGGACCTCCACTGCTTTCACTTGGCCTCCCATTTATAGCAGGTGAGATGAAAACTCTTTCACTGTTCTCTTTTTTCCTTCCTTCCTTCCTCTTTTTTGGTTGATTATAGGAAATGAGTTTACTCATGCTATCAGCAGATTATGTTATTTCTGTTATGGCCAAGATAATATATATAAATGGCCCTTCTGCCTCTTCATATGTGAGGTCTATCCACTGCTAACTAAGATCACCCCAAAAGTTATTTTGAGGACTCACAAATAACATACTATTTTATATATTTTACTCATGTACAATATAATAACAGCTATAGAAGCATTCCATTGCTTTCCTAAGGTGATTCTGAAAATGCTTTGAATTTCTAATATACAAAAGTTAGTACCTTTATAAAATTTAAGGGAAAGCAACTATTTTATATTTTATAGTCGCTAGTTTTTGCAATTGGAGATTAGCAATGCCCTCCCAGGAGGGGGAATATAAAGACTTTCACTAATTTTCACTTGAAAATGGGAAATAGAAAATCAGCTTCAAGGACCTTCTTTGCCCCAACCCTTTTGGGTCTCTGGAAACCTGTAGTCCCTGAAACTGCCCCCTGGACCTGTTAGATGTCTGCACAGCTCACCAATCGATCAATCAATTGATCAATCAATCTCTTTCTGCCTACCTAACTCCCTTCGCCCACAGGTGAGAAAATCCCTTTTGTTATTCGTCACAGTGCGGGGGCCCAGTTCCCCAGCCACAAAATAGCATTAGTCATACGGCAAAGACCATTTCTGAACGAGAGCGTCAGTTTGAATGTGTCCATGTGAAATATCTGAAAGCATCTACTGTGTGGCATTCAAATACAGAGAACTTCAGACTAATTTACATATGGAATTCAGGTTACCAAGAAAGAAGTTTTAATCAAGTATCAAGCAAGACATCCTTTCAGTTATTTTTAAATATATACGAAGGAGAAGAGAAGGTAGTTGAGTAAGACACACCGGGGAAAGAGATGATGGGTAAATCTTTATTAGGTGCCTGTAATTACCTTAAGATCTCATGGGTCATTTGCTTTCTCTAGTTCTTTTTTAGTTCAAGCAGCAAGTCCTTTGAGAAACAGGCAACTGGCTTCCCAAGATAGGATTTGGGTGCTGCTAATAGAAATACGTGTTAAGGGGGAAGTTACAGGATAAAGCTGCAATAGCTCTATCAGTCAGACCCGGATTTTCCAAGAAACCCTTGTTGTGTCATCTATAAACATTTTTTGTCAATGTTCCACATCGTGTGCATTATATCCATCGATATGTCTATCACCAAGGGAGAAGTACGGAGACAAGACAGAGACGGAGAGGGATCGAGAGAAGAGAGAGACTACAAGGGAACAAAACATCAAGACACAGAGGGGCTTCTTTACAGATCAGGAGGAAAGACACTCCAGTCACTTCTTGCGCTTCCTCAGCAAAGGGCCTCTTTGCAGCAGGTTCGTGGCAGCTCAGTAGAAAAAGGTCAGTAATTTCCTCACCCCGGATTCTATTTGACTGGACTCCAGGGAAAGCTGCTTGAGGTATAATCCCTTTGCCAAATGCAATGCATGCAAAACCTTTACTGTCTACTCTTGTGGTTACGATTCATAAAGCCAGTCTGGGAGGTGAGCTGTAGTCTGTTGTCTGTAGTAAGAATTGTAAATGAGCTGCTGAGATATCCTGCTCAGGGAATTCCGTTAAAAAGAGGTTAAGTGCAAATTGCCCTTTGGATTAGCCTGAACATCTCCATTATAAAAGTAGCTGAAACTATTACACAGAGATAAAAGTTTCAAGAATACACTCGTCAAAGGCAATGCAGAAATGTAAAATCAGGCTTATGTTCTCAGTTAATACTTATAAAATTATATCTGTTAATAGGCTAAGTAATAGCATTTTATTACTATTTCAGAAAAGGATGTGAACCCAAAGTTCATTTTAGAAAGTAAATTCTAAATTTTTACTACCTAAAAAAATGTATTAGATTACTCCGAAGATACAGTTCACATATTATGAACGACACATCTACTCTTTTAAACATACTAAGGTACTTCTAGAAAAAGCAGTAAAATGATATTCAAATGACAATTTCAATGCAGTTATTAAAATATCTAGGTTTTTATAATACTGATTTTTAAAGCATGACCTCATTCCAACACATAAAGGAAATATTACACTTAAGATCAACCACCTCTTTAAAAAGTGTGTATAGAATGAATAATTTCATAATCCTAATCTATTTTTACACATAAGAATCTTAACAATAGTAGCACAGAAGTATTATGAAAAATAATAGCCTCTACTACATCCTCACCCACCCCCAGGGCCACTTTCCAGGGGCACCCACCTTGAGCTAGTTTTGCTTTTAGTTCCTCTAGTAGTTACAGTATTTCCAGATTTCTGGGTGATTTTTTGATTCATTAATATTAATCATTGTGTGTGTGTGTGTGTTTCTGCTCCGATAGAGGAGAATTAGCCAAATTCCTTTTCTACTCTCCAGCTGCCTACTCATTTTTACATTGCTATTTTAATTCCTTTGGTGCGTGCTCTTGGGCTTTTAAAAATATAGTTAAAACGTCATCTTAGGTAATCAAACTTACACATTGAAAGAGAATGACATTGGGGCTCCAGCCTTTCCTTCCTCCCCCCCCATGTCGGCCACACTGAATGTTACAATTTTACGTCGTAATATTTGATAACATTGGCACTGCTTTGTGCCATTGCGGTCATATTATTTGTTCAAAACTTGATACACAATATTGAAAACCATTTTGCAACATTTATACCATTTTGGCTAGGAGAACAATATTTGGTACAAAGGTAAGTCAGTAGCTATGGTGAGATGCTCTCCACAGTAAACCAGCTTTGACCTTTCTTTCCCTCTAAGGACACGGTTCAGATGGACTCCCCTCCTTTCTCCATGAGCACTCAGAATAAATTGTCCCACATCATTCTATCATGAATTACTGGGGAGATTGACAAATTTATGTGTTTATTCGGTGTCTATCATTTTCAAAAGCATAAAATTATCTTTTTCTTTCCTGTTGGCAGAAGCAACAACAAGCTACTATTACATTTTGGGCTCGCATTTGTTCTGTTTGATGTCCATTCCATCCTTCTTCAAACCCAGTGGCTTTCTCTTCTAATTTGATCAGATGCATTTAAGTCCGGAACTGATTATTCCAGCAGATTTTCTTCTCTAAGCATTTTGTTTTATCCTCCTACTTATGTTCCATGAAATCGCACTAATGCTCATTTCAGCCAAGAAGGTCTTTTTGTTCGGCAGGAGGGTTCAAAGGCATACATCTCTCCTTAGCTCTGGAGAAGTCCTCTTGGATAATTTCTCTAATAATCTTTGTACCTTCAGCTTCTTGCTGGAACTTACATTTGTTGAATGTTGGATTTGCTGGGTTGATGGTCTTAATTTCTTATAGTTTCATATTTACCTCATTAAAAAAATATTCTACAGTTGGGGAAACTTCCCAATTTCTTATTATACCATTTGTAGAACTTTTAAAAATTAATCATATTTTTTAGTTATGAAACATGTTTTTCTTCTCTGACCCTCCTCTTTTCCCAGCATCCTCTTCAGCTGTGTGCACATGCCAGCTTTTCAAACCGTTCTAGGTCACATGGTGGTTAGAGACATCATCAGAGGGTCTCACAGTTCTGCACCTCTTACAAATGCAGCCATAGGCTTGTCTTTGAACAGGTTTTTTTTTTTTTTTTTTTTTTTAAGGATGTTTGTAGAGGAAAAAAAACAACTTTGGGAGACACAGAGTCTCTCTTTGGGGAAAAAAGGGCAGGTTTAGTCACTGTGTCTTTGATAAAGATCATATTGACACATGTGATGAAAATGTCAGGCAGGAGTATTGCCCCTTATAAATATTTCCAACATTGTAGTTTCTCTCCCGTTGCCCCATTACACACACACACACACACACACACACACACACACACACACACACGGGTGTTACTTGGCCCTCTTTGCATTGGTCTCTGGGGGGAGGGGCTTAGGGAACTGGCGAAGAAACGCTAATATTCTATCTGCACTGTTGTGAGCGATAAACAGTCATTTACCTCTGGCCAGAAGTCTCAGGTCTCGTCCAACGCCATAAACATGTGGCAGAGGTGAGTAGGGGGAAATCTGAGTGGCTTCAGAATTCTGGACAGATCTTCTGTTTCCACTATTTCTCTTTCCTCTGGAGTCAGTTTTTTTGTGCTTAATCATTGTCTTTACATTATCTGTTATTCTTTGAACTTCTCTCAAATGTCTGGTTTTTATTTCTCTGTTCATTTTCAAGAGTGGAAATAACAAAAGAGAAGTTGGCGTCTCACTCTGCACATGAGGGGTTGGAACTGGCAAGTCTTTTGGAAGCGGGGGATGAAGCACTTAGCTCTTTTGCTGTGGCTGAGCAAAGAGAAGTTTAGAGGCTCAATTCTCCAATAAACACAGCTGCTGTGACCCGGGACATTAACGTTCCTGCAGCTTAGTTTGCAATACTTAGTGTTTTTTTCCCCCTAAATGGTAGAAATTTGGCTTCTGGGACTTTTGTAAAGGAGATTAGAGAATAATGCAGACATGATGTGAATTGCATACATGTACATAAAAACATACCACATACTTTAATGTTCAAAATCTTATTGGCATTTGTGACTATAATTAATATTATAATATTTAAATTATATTATAATTATAAAGAACTGGCCCATAACATACAGCATAGAGCTCCTGCTTTCCTGCCACAGAGAACTGACTACATCGGACTAATCTTTCCTTCTCTGACACCCATGCATCTCCTCATTAATGTACAATCTCTGCACAAAATAAAAGCCTTATCAAAGCTAATGAGAAACATTAGAAACACCAACTTTAAGTGTTCATTTCATTATCTTCCATCTGTTCCATAACATATTTTGCTTTGATTTCTTTTCTTACTTTTTTTTTTGATGGATGATTAGAGGCATATTTCTGCCCTAGGTAATCAACAAAACTTGATTTCCTGAGCATTTTAGATTTTCATCCCAAAGATTCAACTCATCTCACTGATAAACTACTAAAATAAAGTGTTCCTGGGTAAAATAGGACTTTTTCTGTACTTTATCACTTGGAGGGATTCTTTAAAAAGTTTGAATAAGCCCCTTATTTTATGTTTTAAGATACTTCTCCCTGGAGTATTTAGTCGTGTGTTTTTATACTTAAACTCTCCAAAGAAACAGTGATTTTAATACTGTCATTTGCATGTTTGATGGTCCACAAACTCTAGGGTCAGCATGATTCCCTTAATTTCATGCCATTATCTCGTATTTTACTCTAATTAATCTACATAATTTTTCGACCACCTCAAGCCAGTCCTAGAAGTGTTCTCAATTTCAATTACGACCTTTAATTGTTTTTAAACTGTCATTTACCTAGATTACCCCTTAATTGTTTGTGTTACTCTTCCATGAAATGTTTTCAAATGGTTTTTACCCTGCCTAAGGGGATGGGAAAGGCCTTGGATGAAGTCATCAAGTTATGCTGAATTATTTGATGAATTACAGTGACCAGCGGGGCTTTTCCCAAAGACTTAATTATCGTTCTACTTAATCCAACTATCCAAAACTGTATTTCCCCTATTACCTGAACAACACTGACCACCAAGTGTCACAACTCTTCCGTTTCAAAATGATAAAACTTTCATTTATTATCAGCTTGAACTAAATTGAGCGCAACTCTTACCTAGCATACTTTCCTAATGTTTTAGAACATTCTGTTCACCTATTAATCTGTATATATTAACAGAAACTTACATTTTATTTTTCCTACTCCAGTAATTTTTAGTTTTGAATAAGTTAGGATTTCCCAGCTCTATTTTTATATGGTATGAATTTCAAATTAAACCAATGTCTTCAAGTAGGTGATGCCCTGGTACTTACTGGATTCACTGCTGAAATCAGTCATGTTTTTGCCACTTAGCGCATCACGATGTGGTGTCATTGGTCAGAAGATTACACTGATTCGCACTGTTTAATGTCCCCTTTCTGCTCCAATTCTGACCGCCTGCTCATTTTACTGCAGTCATCTCCCAGCTGGTTTCCTGGAGCCGGTCTTGCTCCTCTCCAGCTGGTCCTCCCCTCTGCCAGCAGGGACCCTACTCCAACTTGCATGTGACAGTCTTGCTGCAGCTCAGACTCCTTGAATGGCTCTGCCTCTAAAGAAGCTTGAAATTTGCTCCTTGTGGCTTCTTAATCCTTTTTCATTTGTAAAATGAAGCAAAATGATAGCGAAGTTCTTGACCTTTTGGAAAGGTGCCATCCATCTTCCTGTTCCTGAGTCTTCCCACAAGGGTGCCCCGCTACCTGGACACCCTGCGCCCCCACTTTTCTCAGACAAAGCCCTCCTGGAACCTGGCCCCAGGCGATGGCCCTGACTCCACTTCCTGCCCTTTCCTCCTTTATTCATCACAGCACCTCTTACTGACCTTGATGTTCCTCAAAAATATCAGGTGTGCCTCACGGCCTTTACCTTCGTAGTTTCTCTGCCAGGAATGTGTGTCCCCCTTTGTGTGGATTCCTTTTCAGTTTGTGTCACCTCCTCAGAGAGCCTTCTGAATCACTTGCTCTAAAAACCCACCTTGTCCATCATTTTTATGTGAGCAGTAGGTACGCTACTCCGTATCAATGCCTAAGGTTGTATTACATATAACTTATGTACCGCCTGCTCCTTGCTCAAGAATGAAGCTTTGCGAGACATTGACTGTACCTGCTTGGCTGACAGCGGCATCTCTAGGAATTCAACAAACACTCGGCATTTGTAGGGGTTCAGCAAATTTTTGATGAATAAAATGAAGATCATTACATACCCTTCAAAATGCACTTTCATTATTACTTCATCAAAACTCACTTGACCTATTACTCCACAACTCAAATTATACTTTTTACTACTTAAACTTCTATAACCCCTCTTTTAAAAAAGATTTTATTTATTCATTTTTAGAAAGTGGGGAAGAGAGGGAGAAAAGGAGGGAGACAAACACTGATAGGTTGTCTTCTGACCCGCCCACAGCTGGAGATTGGGCCCCCAGCCCAGGCATGTGCCCTGACCAGGAATGGAACTGCTAACCTTTTGCTTGGTGGGATGACACCCAACCCACTGAGCTACAACACATGCCTTTCTTTACACGACAGTCCATAATTAATATGCAGTTTTTGTGTTGAATCCTGTTTAGCCTCTTAAATAGCAAAACACTATGACAAGTTTTAACAGCTGAATATTAAGGGCTAGTTCTGTAACTAATATGTGGATGTAATAGAATAAAGAGCCCAGAAATACACTCTCATAGACTTTTTTTGTGAGTGTATAGCAAATAGACTTTTCAGCAAATGGGGCTGGAAAAAGCAGACATCGTGTGCAAAGAAAAAATGAATCAAGACACAGACCTTAAATGTTTCTCAAAAATTAACTTTAAATGGACTATAGGCCTCAATGTAAAATGCAAAGCTATTAAACTCCTGGAAGGTAACACAGCAGAAAGCCTAGATGACATTGGACATGGCAATGGCTTTTCAGATATAGCACCAAAGGCAGAATGCATGAAAAGAAGGAATTGAGAAGTTAGACTTCGCAAAAATTAAAAACTCTGTGAAAGACAAGGTCAAGAGAATAAAAAGACAAACTATATATTTGGAGAAAAATATTTGCAAAAGACACATCTGGTCAAAGGCTGTTATTCAAAATATGTAAATATCCCTTAAAACTGAATAATAAAAAAACAGACAACATGATTTGTAAGTTCAGCAAAAGACCTTAACAGATATCTCATCAGAGAAGAATGCAGATGTTAAATAAGCAATGTGGAAAAGTTTTCCATGATATATCTAATCAGAGAAATACTAAATAAAACCATTAGATACCATTGCATGGGTATTAAAATGATCAAAATCCAGAATCCCGACAACACCAAATGCTGGCATGGATGTGGAGTCATAGGGACTCTTACACATTGCTGGTGGAAATGCAAAATGGTGCTTCCACTGTGGAAGACAGTTTGGTGGTTTCTGGCAAAACTGAATATAGTCCTACCATATGGCTCAGCAATCACACACCTTGGCATTTAGTCAAAGGAGCTGGAAACTTATGGCCCCACAAAATTATACACACAGATGTTCACAGCAGCTCTTTTCATAATTTCCAAACTAAGATGTCTTTTGATGAGTGAATAGATAAATTCACTGACCCACTCCAATATGGAGAGCAGAATATTAAGCAGTGGAACAGTGCAATGAGCCACTAACTCATGAAAAGACACGGAAGGAGGTACCTTATCTGCATGGTGCTAAGTGAAGGAAGCCAATAGGACAAGTGCTACATACTCTAGGATTCCAACAATATGACATCTGGGAAAGGCAATAAAAAGATCAGTGGCTGGCAGGGGTTGAGGAGAAAGAAGGGTAAATAGCCAGAAAACAGAGGATTTTCAGGGCAGTGCAACTACTGGGCTGAAGACAATCATGATGGAGACATGTCTTTCTATGTTTGCCCAACTAATAAAACACACAACACTCAGAGTGGATCCTAATGTAAAGTGTGGACTCTGGGTGATAATGATGTGTCCGTATAGGTGCATCACTTGTCACGCACATGCCACTTTGGCTGAGGGTTTTAATAATGGTTGAAGAGGGAGAGTCTGTGCATATGTGGGGGTCGGGATTATATAGGAAATACATGTACCCTTTTTTTTAAGTTGCTGTGATCCCAAAACTGCTCTTAAAAATGAAGTCGTAAAGAAAAAAAAGAACAGAAACACTACCATATCACAACAAGGTAAATAGTTAACTAAAATCCCCTCTTTCTTTAGCAGGCTTCCCCATCCACCACCCACAACTCCTAGTGAGAACAAGAAACACAGCAAGCAGCAGTAACCGAAGCCAAACATGGATGCTCCGTGATTACAGTTAATTTACATTTTGACACTACAGGCTTTCCTGTTGAATTCATTCATCACAAGAGATTGGAACATCTAAACACAGGTTTTGGGTTTGTCTGTCTGTGGTATATCTTTAGAAATCCTGATAGTCTTTAAAATAACGTTCAGTAAATAATTTTTCCTACAACCTAGTGGATAAAAGGGTGAAATAAAAAGAAAGGAAAAGTAAGAAGAAAGTGTTCACTTCTTGGAGCAAAAAGGCCCAATTGTCTTCAAAGCACTTTTCTTTCACAGTTGCTGAAAAGCAGAACACGGAGAAAAAAAGGTAATTTATTTTTAGTCTTAAACATGGTTGGTTAGATGGTTGGTTGGTTTGAATTATTAAAAAAATCTAAAGAAAATATTCAAGAAAACCTCAGTTTTTTTGAGTAGCTATTTAAATTATTTTAATCGGATTTCAAATTCATAAAACTATGCTTCAAGTTTTAATTCTGTCCATATATTAATAACATTAATCTTAAAAAACATTTGAAATGAACTTTGAAAAATAAAAAGAGAAGTATCATGAAGGTAACATTCAGCTTTTATAAAAGTTTACTTCATGCTTAAAAAAACCAACTTGAGTTTGAACCATAAGTTGGATTAAAAATATATATTATGTCGTGCAGGGACATACACTATTTTCAGTTTGCTAACTTGAAAATGTGTAAAAACAAATACCTGATTACCATGATTTTCTCTTCTTTTTCAGTACCTTGTAACTTTTGTGTAATACAATTGCATTAAAGACAATTTGAATGAGGGTATGTAAAAAGGGCAATCAACATTTAATAGCCTGACAAGAACATCCCTCGCCTTATTCTTACCTCAGGAGGGTGAGTTTTAAGACTCCCAATGACCTCAATGACAATTAAAATATCATTGTCCAGGACTTACCTACAAGACCCTATATTCTAGTAAAATGCAGACAGCTGGTATGTCCTGAGAATTCCAGGACACTTGAATGTGGTAGAATTTTTAGCCCATTGGGTGACATCTGTTCTTCAAAGAATCTACTTCTAACTCTGTCAGGAAGGTGTTCTTACCATTTGAAAGTTTGTTATTTCTCCCCACTGGTACTACACTAAAATTTAGTTTACACTTCACATAGGTTATGAGATTTAACACATATTTTCTGCATTTTAGATCATGTAAGAAATTTGGTAATTACAAAATGCTCCATCTTTTTGAAGTACTTAGCTTATTTGGAACTACGAAACTGAAAATTCATTGAGGAAAGGATTTTCTTCCTTACGACTTAAACCCCTATAATGCCTATCTCAATACTACTTTCCTTAATTAATGTTCAGTTTTGTCTTAAATCACCTGAATTAGGTTAATTTTATGCAAATGTAAAGTTTAGTTACTTAGATAATTAACATATTTTAGTTATTTTTTAGATTACATACTACAATTAAATAAATGCATTTAATTTATTCAATAATATATTCAAAATATTTATTAATTTAGTGTTCCAGGAACTGGGAGAGATACTGGGGATGATGCTCATGTAACATAGACTAATTCATTTTTCACTTTTCTATTGGTTGTTTTAAGTATAATAAACTATGTCAACTGTCCTCTTCTACATGGCTTTACACACCACAGTTGGCATATAATCACACTACTCTAGGTCTCGGGGAAACAATGTAATTTGCTATATTTTTACGATGTTTTGTAGGCCACAGTTGGCATATAATCTTCCAGTTCTAGGCCCCTCGGAAACAAGTTCTGTAACAGGGAGCTCCGTCCCCATGTGACTGCAATCGCCTTGTGCCTAAGGACGAAGGCTAACTTGTGTTTTATGTGTGTCACTCAGCACAGTTCCCGACCTAGAGTAAAGCTCAATGCACAGATGTTGAATGCATGAATGGATGGATGGATTACATGAGAGGAAACTTTGATTTCTCTTTCTCATAAAAAAAGCATAGAGTTAAGAGTCATTTGTTCCCTGAGAGATGGGGAGGAGAAATATTACGTATATTTATATTTATACACATATACATACACACATTTTTTTTCATTTCTTATCATTCTAAAGGTTATATTGCCACAGGTACATGTGACCATAAACATCTCTTATTATTATTGGTTTGTATTTATGAATTTGATTCTGAGGTGACAGATACTATCCCCAAGTAAAACACTGTTCAGTTTTCAAAATGTAAAGGTATTGTTGTTGTTGTTGTTATTTTAATAATTACTTGAGGATGTGATTATTGATTTTAGAGAAAGAGGAAGTGAGAAAGAGAGAGAGAAACACTGATCAGTTCCCTCCCATGCACACCCAGGCAGAGGATCAAATTCACAGCCTAGATATGTGCCCTGACCGGGAACCAAACCCACAACCTACTGGTACACTGGACAATACTCCAACCAATTGAGGCACTCGGTCAGGGCCAAAAATGTAAAGGTATTTTTGACAAAAGTGCTGGCCCTATATTCAATCTAGACTACGTAGTTGTTTTCTAGCTTATAAGAAATACAAGAGAGAAACAAGCCAAATAACACTACCAGGAATCAGACACGAATTCAGATGGTGTGAGATTGTACAGAATAACTGAGCTGTTTTCTTCAACGAGTTAAAGGCATGAGAAGATAAGAGAGAGAAGAGGATGCTTCTCTCTATGAACAAGGACTTACTTACGAAATGTAACCACCAAATGTAATGTGTGTGCATTACTGGAGCCATGAGGCAAGCACACTGACTGTAAAAAGATATTTTAAAGAGAACTGGTGAAACTCACTACTACTGTATATTAGATAATAGCAAGAACATCGTGAATGTAGTCAAGGGTGATGATGAGAGAAAACATCTGTATTTATTTGGATGCGCACTCAAGTAGTATATAGGAGTAAATTGACAAGCTGTCTAGGACTTGTTTTAAAAGGCGTGGAAGCCCTTGAGCTGAGTGAAAGCCCACTCCTCATGCATTATCTGGGCCATTCTGGGAAATATAATTTAATTTCTCTGTGCCTCAGTTTCCTCCTGAATGTGTATAAATGTTTAAACTAGGAGTAATGATATTTGTACTTCATAACTTAGATGAGAAAATGAAATCTATGTCTTAGTATAGCATGTGACACATTAATTGCTTGATACATGGCAATATTATTACTTGTTTTCTGTACACTCAGCCATTCTTGGGCCAGAGGTAAATTAAGAATTCACAGGATACTAGTACTTATAAATAGATTGTATCTTTTAATGCTTACACTTCTTTGAATCTTTTGTAATCTGAACCAATACAGACATATAAGCTACTAAAGAAAATAAAAATGAACTCAACTTCTTTTGATGATTATACAGAAATTAAGGTCCAGGTAATTCTAAAATAAATCTACAAGTAAACTATAGGGCATTATTTAATTCAGACCAATTAAATTCACTTGTAACAGTGAAATAATGAGCACAGACATTTATTCACGTTGATGGAGAGACAAGAATCTTCTGGGCCCCCAGCCAAAAAGTCAGGGACACAGAACTAAATAGGACTTAGGCCACAACTTCATGAAATGCAGAGGCAGACACAGAAGGCTGCTTTGAAAACAACCCGAGAAGAGTAATAACAGAAAGATAGACGGGCTTACACAGACATAACACTACCTTGGAAAATTACCCGAGTGCCCTAGGAGAAGTGGTAACTGAGCCAGGTGGGAATCAGAGAGGCGGCAAAGGCGAAGAGTGAGCCGGGGAACAGAGAAGCAGGTTGTAATGCAGTCACCCAGGTGAGAGATGGCGTGGCTTCTGCAGAGAATCCAGAAGACCCAGTGCCCACAGGGTGGGAACGTCTGACTAACAGAACAAGAGATTAGTCTGCGGGAATATGCAGGGGTCAGGCAGCCCAGGTAGGCTCTGTAATGCTCAAGGGAATGGTCTGCTTTTTCTCAGGTTGGCAAGGGGCAGCCGTTCAAGTCTGGCTAGCAGGAGAATGACAAGGTGAGCCCTAGCTTTTAGACTGATTGTTTGGACAGCTATAAAAAAGGTGAAGGATTCAGGGGGAGGTCTGTGAAGGGGGTATGGGAGGCAGAGGGAAGAGTTAAGAGTTATTTCACTAGTTAGATGAAAGATTTTTGGCTAAACTGAGGAATCTTGGCAGGAATGTGAAACAGAAATAGCGCGTAACTCGTGAGGATCCAGGATACACACACAGAATGGGGGCTATTAATTAAATAACAGTAAACCTCTCGAATAAGAGAGTAATTGAGCACAAACGTGTCTCGTTAAGGAAGTGTTTGCTCAGGGATGTCCCAGCCACCAGAGGAACACAGTCTGACTCACACGGGGGTCTGTTCTGGCAGCGGCGTGGCAGCTGGTGCCCTTTGAATCGGCTTCAGCATGGGCCAGCGCCATATGCTCAGCTGGGGGACTCGAGTGTCTCATTCATTTTCTCGTCCTGGGCACCGTTGACATTTTGAGCTGGGTACTGCTTTGTCATGGCGGACTTTCCTAGGCATTGCAGGCTGTTTAGCAGCCGCCCTGGTCTCTGCCCACCCAGGCCAGTGGCAGCAGCCTTGTTGTGACAACCTTGAACAACGACTTCTTGCCAGGTGTCTGCTGGGGGACAAAAGAGCCCTTGGTTGAGAACCACTGGTTTTTGGATTCATCTCGGAAAGTGCTGGAATGATCTAGCTACCACAGTGTACACTGGACCCAGGTTACTCTAAAAATTCTCTGGGAAGTAGACCTGTGTCTTTGTGTGTGCATGGTTGTGTGTGTGTGAGCACAGGCACCAGGGAGCAGTGAGGATAATGCAAGACCACCACTGAGTCTCACAAAGAACTTAGCCCAGCAGTACACATGTTTGTTGCCATTTTAGCTCCTCTGCGTCAGAAAATGTTTTTATGCCCGAGCAAGTCACATTTGAAAAAAATCTCCTGATTTATATTGATGCCTCGCTTTAAACAATCACAGGTATTATTTCCTGGAAATAAAACAATGCATGACTTGTTAATATTGACACATTTAGAAGTTGTTTTTAACGTGTCCATGAAGATGAATTACTAGGGTGCCTATTCACTGCTGATTAAATGTGATTCTCGGAGCCCAAGGCTTTCCTTTACCAGAATGGCACATAATGGTGTGGTTTTCTGATATTTCTATTAAGGTGACTACAATTGAGCAGTGCATGTCCCAGAAAACTCCCGGGAGAGAGACTGGAGTTACTCCGAACTGGCCTGACACTTCCAGCTGTACTGGCGGTTTCCACGGTCACAGCCATGGTGACTGATAGATGCATTCCACAGTGAGGTTGATTATTAAATTCTCTGGAGATTGTACTAAACTCCTAGAAAATGACCACCAGTCCCATACACCGATAGCAAGGTATGATTACTAAGTAGGCTAACAGAGCCTTAAGCAGCTGTAATACCTTTATCATATGCAGAACATACACACACACACACACACACACACACACACACACATGATTTTTCAGTAATCTCTGCATTAGACAGTGCTTATCTAGAATATTCTGTGTTCTTCAGATGGCATGTTTTAAGAAGGAAATTGACAGATTGGAGTGTGTCCAGAAACCAACAGAATGGTGTCCTGGAAAGTATACTTGCTATTCACCCTGTTTTACCTGCTGATATTGACATAATGGACACTCAGAAAATCCTATCCAGCAGCGCAAGTAGAAAACATATTATGGCTAGGAATATTGCCATATGGTCCCTCAACATATATTTGGTAAAATCCCAACCACAAAAGAAGATATAATTTGATGCAAACTGTGGCAGGCTTACACGCACATTGGAAATGCAGTTTTGGGTGCATGTCAGTAACCCTGAAAATACTGTGGGCTGTATGGGCATGCTTGGTGTGTTTAATCCAGGTTATCAGCATGTTTCTCGCATCTCCTCAAACATGCTGGCCACTGGTTCTTGCTCATTCCACTGCAGGCTAATACCACGGAACACCCACTGACAACTATGCCACGTAAATAACAGAAAAGCCAGTCCTGCCCCATGAGCTTGCAGGCTTCATCGTGAACCAGGATCAAGTTCACATCTTGAGACAGAGAAATCGGTACATACCAGGGGCTTCTGAAGTCTACAGAAAATAAGCGTGACCATGCAGGCTTTGCTGGTTCTACACTTAATTTAAATGTAATATTTTAGAGGATACGGCAGCTCGGTAAGAATCATGTCTTTTACACAGAAATATCTCGTTTGTAGTGATGGAAGCAAAAGCCTTCTCTAGTTGAATTTTAAAGTTATCTACACTCGAAATTCTGTTTGAGTACAATATGTGAAGTACAATAAAAATGTGTAACCATTGTAATAGTTTTGTGCAAAAAATCTATAAGCACAATCGCATATAAACAGGAGAACAGACTATTGTCCTACAGAAAATATTACTTTACTTTGGTGTTTTCCAGATGATTCACAGCAAGCATGTTTATGTCAGTGCAATGTCTCCAGTGCTGCATCTTTTAATGTCCCCCTCCCAGGCCTGCCACTTTCATATTCACTCCACATTTTTATAGTCAATATTTTCCCCGATAGAATAAATATCTCCAAGGAGATTTTAAGTATTATCCTTCTCTCCCTCCTTTTGAATTTAAAACTATTTAAAATCTATTTGAGCATGTTGAAAGAAAAAGCACTTTAAATTATAAATCATATGTGATTATCTCAAAGATTTTAATATAAATCCAAGCCAGAGGGAAATAAGAAATTCCAAAATACTATATTATCAAATATTCAATTTGCAACTGAGTTCCTTTATTAAAATCACCAATTATTACTTCACATAAAATTTAATTGAGGTCACCACCCTTCTGGTAAGTTATTTTAAAATTTTTTCTTATAATAAGATTTGTTATTGTGGCACTTTCCACATCAATACTTCTTTTATATACCTGTGTTTTTTCTACCTATTTATAAAGATAGTAGGCATCACCCATAATTTGATTGAATTAATAAATCAAATTGTATATTTAAGTGCCTGCCTAGGGAATGTGGTCCTTCTGTTTCCTCGCTGTTAAAACAGTTAACAACATGGAGAGGTTCTTGTCTATCTAGAAAATGGTTAGTGACTTCCAACCAAAATAAAGACACATTCTGAACGAATGACACAGGTATTTTGATTATGTTCCTGGAGAATCATACTCCTTGGAATGTGTGAAATGTTAACATTATGACATGAGTTCTGCCTCATTACTCACTTCAGTACAAACACAGACCTTCCTCTATTTTAAGAGAAGTCATTTCCTTGCTCAGGACCAGTCGCCTGTAGGAAGCACAGGTTTCACTGACCTTGAACATCTGGCAATGTCGATTATTTCCATTCACATACCAATAGTTTATATGGCCCATGATCAAATACAAAACGTGCTGAGGCTGTGCCGCAGTTGGATTGACAGCAATCTAACTATTCTGTCATGGCACCTGGAGGTCAATTACCAGCTCACTTCCTTTGCTTTTCCTTGCTACGAACATTGAAGTATTTTTATGCCACTTCCTGAGCTCTGTACTGAGGATTACACCATTGTTGTAATACCGTCCCCACCCTTCAGGAGCTAAAAGCCTTTTAGAGAAGACTGACCTATCAGTGAACAGTTACATTGACGTGTTTAGCATTATTTTGAGAGACAAGCACACAGAAAACTGAGGATGGCGGGCGGTCATGTTCTGAAAGCTAGCAACGTGGACGATTTGAAGAGAAATGTCGGCATCAAGTAAACAGCAAGTAACAGGAAAGAATCTATACATGTATGTGTACATATCTATATTTCTCTTTCCACCTGAGAGATCTGCTTTAGAAAAGTTGACAGTAACAGGAAGTTCTGTACAAGGAATTCCATTTTCCACCTAACATCAATTTGTATTTTTTTCTTTTTTATTGCATTTATTGGGGTCATGTTGGTTAATAAAGTGATATAAGTTTCAGGTGTATAATTTTATAATATATTACCTGTATACATCTATTTTTAAATGTCATTTATTTCCATTATAGGAAACGCCCCTCTTAATAAAATTAGTGTCTAAAGAAACAAAACATTGTTAGGCATGAGCATGCCAAGATCTATAATTGGTGTTGACTTTGTGGCATCTTGAAAATATTTTCAGAAATGCCTCAGTTATGGACTCTTATCCTACCGCTCCATGCCCTATTCCCTTTATTGTTCAATGTTATTTACCCCAGCCCATGTTTGTATCTACATGAGAAATCACTCATATTGTGTCTGACTCACAGGGAAGCAATAAGTGTTAGGTATAATTATTGTCACTATTATTATTACTGTTAATATTATTATGCTTATGCCTAAAATTGTGGCTCAATTTCACATGATATAAATTTCTAACAAAAGGTCTGTGAAATTATAGCTCATATTAATCACAGACATCTATTGCATTTTATTAGACTTATAGATAAGACAATTTTGACATTGAATTAATTAGCAAAATGATTGAAGTAAAGTAGAAAAAAAGTTAAATGTTTTATTCTGATCAGTTTTCCTGGACAGGACAACACTGAATAGTGAGTATAAACTTTGGGGGTAGAAGGAGTGGGTGGAGGTGGAAGAGGTTATAGGGCAATGTAAAAATTCAATTAAAATAAAATTAAAATAAATTAAAAAAGAATAATGCGGTCAAAACTGAGATCAATCATTTCCTAACTTTATGACTTTAACTTCCTTTGTGTCTAGCTCTTATTATCTATAAAACAGTTATAATTACACCTTAGTATAAGGATTGAATAAAACTGTACATACAAATTGTTTAGCACCATAAATCATACAGAGTTTGTACTCAGTAAATTACACTTTTTTTCTTCTTAGCAATCAATAATGCTGCTTCTCTACGTTCTTTGCAGGACTGAATATTTTTAAATTTAAAGTTTCAAATTTGGAATATGATATTGTGCATTACTCAGTTGAATCTGAGAATTCTAAAGAACACATAAAACATACTCTATTTTATTGGTTTCAATATCCGAAGACTTAGCATTCAAACAACTGAAGAGGTATGGCTGTAGGAAGAGGTTAACATTTGAATGAAGTAAGCCACTTATATAAAAACTGCTTAAAGTTTATTTTAATATATTTTGATTTCTAACTGTTAATATAATAAATTGGACCACTTTGTATTGTTGAGTAGCCCCTATTTTCTATAAGATTTTTAATTCACATGTGAATTATACTGATTCTTGATAATTGACTTAGGAAAAGTATGCTGAGAAGGATTCTGCAGTGAAGTCTAGGTTAAGCATAAAACTATGACTATTTAAATGAATACAGGAAGAAAGAATGTTGGCATACATTTTATGATTGGTATTCTTAGTTAATGAAAATATAAGAATGAAATTCCTATTACAATATGATTTCAGCATATTAATCAAATCTTATTGCCCTAAATTCACATTTGCTTTTTATGATAATTTAGCTTCTTCAGGTCATGAATGTATTTATACACTTACTGGTTTTGGAAATAGTAAAAAATAATGTATTATGCTACTTGGTCATTATTTGAAATTATAAGGAAAGGCAAAAAGGAATTACATTTATTTAGTATCTACTATATGCAGATTCTTATTTATATATTATTTAGCTTAATCCTCAGTTAATCCAATTAAGAAGGCAATATTGTCCATTTTATAAAAGGGATGACAGTTCTATTAGTTATGTGCACACATTTTAGAAAAGTAGGTGGAAGAAGCAGAACTCAAACTCAATTTTTCTGAATAGAAGCCAGTTCTTTTCTATTCTACGTATTCCTGCAGCCTGTGAATCGACATTAAAATGTTTACCATGCTTAAAGCAATGACCTACCTAAAATCAAAGTCAAACAATGGGTTTCTTCATTAGTGGGGTTCAATGCATATTTATAGTTTGTCCCAGAACTCCTAACTAGCATTATGTCAGCGTCTAATCAAGGTCTCCTGGCGCATGTCTAGTAAGCCCTGAACTCTGACCAAAACCCACCACCCGCTGCCTTCCTCCCCCAAATCCGCAACAACTCCTGCAGTCTCCCATCTCAATAAAGGAAATCCAACTTCCCAGTTGTTCAGGTCAAAGAACCAGGTCCCTCATCGAGTCTTCTCTTTCTGTCACATGCCGCAAACAATCAGTTGGGGGATCATTTTAGCCAGTCTGTGGAACTGCGTTCTCCACGTTGTATGACCATCACCAACACAGTCCTAGTCCGTGGCACCCTGACCGCCTCCAGCTGCTTTCTTCCCCCCACGGGGATTTCTGTAACCCGTTTCCTTCCTTTGCCTATAGGAAAGGCTCCTCTAGGGTCTATTCTCCACCTCGTGGTCAGAAAGAGACAGATTCTTTCATCTGCGTGGCGCCAACTCTAGTGACTTCCCATTTTCCTCAGAATTAAAGTTCAAGCACCCCCCCCCCCTTGCTTGTGGGTTTGTTGTGACCTCACTCCATCTAAGTCTCAACCTCATTGCCCGGGGCTCTTCCCTCACTTACCTTGCTGCATCCAAAGAGGCTACAGTCCTGCAAACATTTCAAATGTGTGGTGGCATCTGGACCATCGTTCTTTCTGCCTGGAATGCATTCCCTTTGGGATCTGCATGGCTTGTCCACCTCTCACAGGCTTTGGTGCCAACACCACTGTTTCGGAGAAGCTGCCTCTGGTGGCCTTCCTTACTCTGCTTTATTTTCTCAAGAGCACTTCCCAGACAGAAGGCACAGCTGACCCTCATTAGTCACAGATTCCATATTTGCAAGTTTGTCTACTTGCTGAAATGCATGGGTATCCCCCAAATCAATACCACTGTGCTTTTGCGGTCATTTGCAGACATGTGTGGAGCAGTGAAAAATTCCTCACCCAAGGTACACAATCCCAGCTGGTGGCTGGCCTCTCTTACTGAGAACAAGCAAACACTTTGGGGTCTACAGAGCACCAGATTTTCCACCTTTTCGTTCATTTTATTGGTGATTCCAATGTTTACAAGGGTCCCCTAGCATTGTGCCGAGGGCAACCTAGTGTCCTAACCCACATGATCACGGAGAAAATCCGTGTGTTAGACAAGCTTCCACAGGCAGAGGTACAGTGCTGTGGGTCGTTGTTCCATGTCAGTGACTGAATGACATAAAAATATGGTTCTTTAAAAAGGAGCAGGAGTAAAACAAGGTCACGCATCAGCCAACTGATAACAACGGTAGGACCAGAGACTCTTCAAGAGCCTCGCCCGGTATCTATCCTAGGAACAGGCGTCCAGATGTCAAAATTTACCATTCACAGGGACTTTATAAATCATAACTGACCACAACTAATGAGAATCACAGTGCTTTTGTTTATTTCTTTATCAGTTATCGCCTGTCTGTTCCCACTAGAATCTAAGCCCCATGAAGACAGAAACATTTGATTTTTGGTCATTGCTATATCCCCACTTTTGAAAAATAAAAAAGATCACTATGAATATTTATGTAATACATACATAATAAATAAAACAATTATTATTATTGATTACTAAATAAGTGATGAATTAATAAGTATAAATAAGATATATACATATACAATAAATATAAATACATAATGAATGAATAAATAAGCCAACTATGACAGGTGCAGCAGTCATTATGATAGGATCATAAAATCAGAAGATAAGTAAGGTTTCACCAGGTTTTCACCAGGATAAGTCCATTTAAATGCTTTGAGCAAACAAGCTGTTCTTCCTCCTCTGATGTAGCAGGTACACTTCATACCAGTTCAAAAGACTGATTGCCTTTGATTCTATCTGTGCATTTGCCTCAGGAAACAGACAAGGTTATCTTAGCATCGGCGTTCAGTACCAGGGCACAAGCACCATTTGACCGCTCTCCTCATTACCCATTACCATTGCAGCAGCGCTAACGCCTAGCTTTACAAACACACAGGGGCCAAGCACTTTCCTGGCTACTTGGGCAGCCTCGCCCGGATGCTATTAGTGAGGTGATGCCAGCAAGTGACCCATCCTCTTTGGGTTTCAGCTTGCTTGTTTGTTAAATGAAGAAAACAATAGCACCTCGATTACAGCATTGAATTAGTATATGTAAACCACTTAGAATAAAGGTTACATATTATGTGTTAACTATTAGAATCCTTTCTGCGTGAAAAAGGCCATACATTTCTGAAGCTTAAAGTAAAAAACAAAACAAAACAAAACAAGCCCTAAATGGCAGCGTGTGATAAGTGGAAGACACATGAATATGAAATTAATTTCCTGGAATATGTTAGGAGAGTTCACTGGATAGATTTTGTTAATTATTTTGTATTTAGTTTAGAATAGTTCTATTAGAACTTCATAATTTTGTATCAACATATGCAAATGTGCTCAGATGTTCCATTTCAGTGATTACATTATTATAAATTAAAATGACTACTATGAATATCCATTTTCTTTCAAAATCTATCACCATTAAGTTTACATTTTTAAGCAAATGTTGATTATGCTAATGGCTTAACTCTTGAGGTACTTTCCATTCCTTTAGATTTTTTTGTCTTCAAGACCATATAATGTTAACAAAATAAAAAGTTCTTAGTTATTTAAATGGGCACCTAATATGCTTGGTCTGCATCTGGAAGACAGCCTGATTTCCTAAAGATGTCCTCCAACCTTATTGTAAGGAGAGGCTCACTGTCTTGAACTCTTGGGTCACTGAAGAGCCACACACAGAGTGGGTGGCTTCAACACCAAACGCTTCTCACAGTTCTGGAGGCTGAGAAGTCCAAGGTGCAGATGCAGGGTTTGGGTGTCTAGCGCCTCTCCTGGTGGAGATGGCCTTTCTGGCTGTGTCCTCACAGGACAGAGAGAGAAGCTCCTTCTTGTGTCTCTTCCTTCATGGGTACCATCCCAGCATGCCAGCTTTACCCTCATGACCTACCTACCTTTCAAATTCCAGCCCCACAGGGGTCAGGGTTCTAACGTGCTTTTTGGGGGGAACACACATTCAGTCCGTACCATATGCTCCTATGACCTGTCTCATTTCTATAAACTGATGTTTCCCAATAATCATTTCAGTCCCCAGCCTTCCGCACATGATGCGTTATCATAACAGGGGCCCTTATGAAAGATTTCTGTGTATTTAGTTCCATTCTTCCCCCATCAATGTTTCTGTTAAAAACTATTTGTGGGTGGGCTTGATTGGGAGTAAAGGGGAGAAAAATGTACTTAAACAATCATTAAAATAAAAAAAAAGGAAAAAAAAAACTATTTGCGTGACAAACTCTACTGTACCTTTTGTTTAAGGTCCCCTGCCTGTGGACTTCAGTAGTGTTTACAGATGATAACAAGAAACAGCGAATGCTTTTACTCTCTAGAGCAAGAGTCCTAACGTTTCCAAAACAAGATCACTCATGAAAACTGGAGTAAAACTAATTGGAGTAAATCTAATCTAGTAGACAGGATAAAAACTCTGCTTTATTCCACAAAATTCAAGCTATGTCTTTAAATTGCTACTGACAACAGATTTCTTATATTGTAGTCTAACTATGCTAACTATAATCTTTCTTCCTCCTAATGCTTTGCAGGGAGAGGCAGCAGGGTGGGAACAGAGTGATTGTGGTGATTCAGAGCCTCCTCTCTCTCATCTGGGTACCAATCTGTCACAGAGGTCGCGTGAGGCTGTGAATGTCAGTAGGACTTGCCTGAAGCATTGGAGCCAGTGTCCCTCCTGCAGGCATGCAGGTGGTAATTTCTAACACAGATTCAATTACTTTAATAATTATTGATCTATTCAAATTTTCAATTTATTAGTGAATCGATTTTGGTGATTTATATTTTTTCTAAAACAGAAAGCATTTCAATGAAGATTCAGATGTATTGACATTACATAGTGACTGGTATTTTTAAAATTAATTACCTCATCCATTTTATTATTTATTGGAGCCTTTTATTTATTTATTTCCTCTTGAGCAGATTTGATAGTGGTTGCTATCATGTTCTTATTTGCAAAGAATCTGACTTTTAACAATAGTCTATTAACTTATGTTATTATTTTTGTTTTCTCTTACTTTTATTGAGGGGCTTCAGTTTACTATATCTAATTTCTAGAGTTCAGTGTTCTAGCCATCAGCTCCGCATGGTGCTGCTCTGGCAGCATGCAACACGTTTCTAAACGTACTGTAACAGTCTTTCATTTAAAAACATTTTATAATTCCCATCATGATTTTCTTTGTGTTGAAAAGTACATGGTTGGGCGCACAAATATAAGTTTCCTTTTACAGTTTGCAATGACTCCTCACTCTCTTGCGTTACAGGGTGACCTGCGTGTGCTCAGCTTCCTGACAACCTAGCCTGTGTCAACTTGCTTTTAATCTGCGTCCACGGTCAGCCCTCCATGTCCCCAGGTCCTGCGCCCGCAGACTCAGTCAATGGAGGGCTGGAACACACTACTTTGTGGCTGAAGTGAACTAGGTAGGGAGGCCTAAAATGTGTTTGTCTGTATTGAACATATACAGACTTTTTTCTTATCATTATTGTTCAAGTGATACGGTATAACAACTATTCACATAACATCTACATTTATTAGGTGTTACAAGTAATCTAGAGATGATTTAAAATAGACACACAATGTGTGTAGGTTATGTGTGAAGGCTCTATTATTTTACATTTTAAACATGAGCATCTGCACAGATTTAGGGATCCTGGGGGGTGGTGGCCAAGGGTTGACAATAAAACTGAAACACATTTATTTAACTTAGGAAAGATGGCTACAGAGTTTTATATATGTCATTTAGAATAAATTAGTCATTTATATTATTTAAAACTTATTTTTTTAAATCTATTTTCCTTTACTAGTTTCTGAGAGATGTCAAGATTTCCCCATGGTTTTAAACTTACCAATGTTTCTCCTCATTGCTGCCCATTTTTCTGTAAATAAATGTGTGTGTATATATATATATACACGATATATATATGATATTAGATACAGACATGGCCGAAATCATGTTTTAATTGCTTCCATATACCTTATATTGTTTTTATATAACTTTTCCTCATAGTCTTGACGCAACATCCTAAAACGTGGAGAAAGGGAAATTCAGGCCACACTCGTGCAAGACCAGACTGCAGATTCGCGGCCTGCTTCCCCAGGCTGGACACTGGAACTTCACTCCTCCTTTTTTATGGGTGAATTCCCACTTCCAGGCTTTTGGCTCTGCAGAAGGAGGCTCATTTCCTGAGAACCGCCTCCAGTAGTTCTGAGGGCTGCGCTCATTTCCTTCAGACATGTTACAGGGAAATGCCCAAACCACTGGGGCTTGTATCCATGGAGTTACCCATCCCCTCCCCCAGGCCACTGGGGTTTATATCTTTGTCCCTCTTTGTTGAATTTCAACTACTTGTCCTGGCACCCAGATACTGACTTTTATTCCTGTTGAGTGTGTGTGTGCGCGCGCGTTCCCATTATTTCGAGTATGGGTTTT
The DNA here is from genome assembly GCA_004024845.1 of Tonatia bakeri. Classification (NCBI taxonomy): domain Eukaryota; kingdom Metazoa; phylum Chordata; class Mammalia; order Chiroptera; family Phyllostomidae; genus Tonatia; species Tonatia bakeri. The sequence goes on from PVIA01001206.1 coordinate 235,046, forward strand.
AATTTGTTACATGTTTGAAGTGGGGAGACATTTGGTTCATTTTATCGGACTATTGTATTTATTCAATTTTCACTAATTTAGCATTTTGTATTTTCAAATTAGTAAGACCCATCTGGAAAGAAGGGAGAAAGAAAAATGACAATTCTTCCTCTTCATTCATACACAGCTCACAAAGTTAGCACAATTAAATAACCTCTTACACAGAAAGTCTTTTGATTAAGGGGGTATCATTACAACGAAGGGCAGGAGTGTGTTTTACCATACTTTGAAAGAAACCTAAATGTTGCTCAGTTCTCTGCATCCCGTGGTGTCCCTGTACTTCGCCCTTGGTTTACAGCGACATGGGCCAGACCTCATGTCCTCCTGTGACTATCTTTTCACCCCCGTTTTACATATTTTGGGAAGGAAAATTCATGCCCCCCAAACTAAAAACAGGCACAACCCGGTAATCGATGTTTGTCTCCAGTTCCATTTGCACGCCGCTGATCAGACGGCCCATCAGATTTCAGCCTTTATTTGGTAGAGGAATAAATCACATTTAGACTAGTTATTAGAATGTTGTGTCTTTTCAAATGAGGAAGTGGCAGAATAGGAGAAAAACAATCATGAAAAACTATTTCTTAAGATACGCCTCTTATACTTGCTTTTTCTATAATATAAGATACACAAATTAGAGGTGTCCTTTTTGAAACTGTGGGGGGCGGAGAACACTCACTTATATTTGCAGTGCCTGCTATCACCCTGATCAAAATCTCTATCAAATATATTGAGGCCAATATCAAAATCATAGAAAATTGCTGCCTTTAAAAGAGGACTTTGGTGTTCAATGCTTTGAAGCATATGAGGAGTAAAGATATGCTATATGCAAAGTAAAATCCTCTGTCTTTGAAAATACCAAAGGTAACTTTTAAGTGCACTCGCCATTTTCATCTTTACAGATAAAATGTCTAGTAGACAGGCTTATAGATGTTCATGGATTTGCTCTTCCACTTAAATGTTTTTGAAATGAACAAAAATAGTTATCCTTTTTAAAAGTCAAATAGCACTTTAAGACATCTCTATGTCATATACATATTTTTAACTTTCTCAGTTGACAGTGATACATTGAAATATTGCTTTCTGTTTAAGTACACATCTTCAAAGCCACAGTACCTCAACTCTACTCGTAACATTTATAATTCAGTATAAAAACCGATTAATTAGAACTTGCATACTTAGACATATGGATACAAATATGCTACCTAATGTGTAACAAATGAGCCTATTTAAACATATTAAATACTTTATTATTTCCAGGAACTAAAGAATGGTTTATTTTGAACTTATATCTTAAACAGACATATTTATATGTAATAAATAATGCAAATTTTAGAGATGGTTATACTTTTGAAAAGCAATAAGTTATATAGCAAAGGGCCAAGTTTAATTTTTGTGGGAAATCTTTTTATTATCAATAATTTTTATTCTTCAAATTCAAGAGAAATGGCTTTTCATGAACTATATTTAGTTGCCTGTGTGGGCCACGGTGGAAAACGAGACTGAGAGCATATATCTTTATATAGGAAGCATACGGCTCTTTCTTCTCTTTTAAAATGGACTTTCCAAGCTGAACATTGGCAGAATACCAAAGCATCTATTCCATCAATTGGCTATTGTGGAGTTATAGAAATAGATGTGGTGGACAAACCAAATTCTAGTTGCCTGATTTCTGCTGCCGCTCAGTAACCAATAACCAAGAAAAACAGATGTTCCTCTCAAAGCCTTCCCAGGAAGATGGAAGGATGCTCCTGCCCATATAATTTTTGCTTTATTGAAGTGATTTGCAGATTGCGGCTTGTATTGCCGTGGGTGTAACTTGTTAAATGCGAACTGCCAAACCCCACATCCAGAGTCTCTGATTCGGCCGATCTGAGGAGAGGCCAGGGACCTGCCTCTCGAACTGTTGCTGCCACTGTGGTATGGGGACCACACTTTGAGAATTACTGAGTTTTTACTGGATTTTTACCCACACAGGGAAGCTATACATCTTATTTAACTTTCAAAAAGAGTATGTATGAAATTTTCAAAAATGATGAAGGTCTAGACGGTTAGACGTGTCAGAAGGAGCGATGATCTGAGTTCTAACTATTTTGGAACCTTCCACAGTGACCACAAAGCCAGGCGGGTTCATTAAATTGATAGGAGTTGTAATCAGTATGGTGCCCTAGGACAGAAAACGTGCTACACAGACCCACACGAATAAATCTAGCTTAATCTTTCTTTCTACACATATCTTTCTCTGTAAATATTTACTCCATGAACAGAGAGAAAACCTGATATAAAACTATGTCATTTACTCAAAGGCAATATTTTAATTTCATTTCAAACTTGCCTCACCATTCCCTGATGGCATCTTAAGATAATTTGTTTCCTAAACAAAAGTGAAGTATAACTAAATTAAAAATATATTATATTCCCAGTTGTTCCTTCACCTAATATCTACTTTCAGTCCCCAAGCAACTGATTAGAGGATGTCTGTGAAACACGGAGTCTCTGGGAACCTCACTGCAGCGGTCCTGAGACAGCCGCAGAAACATGAGGCTTACCCGGGGGAAGGGACGGGAAGGACCTCCAGCCAGAGGCACAAGATCTGTTGCCTATGTCGTCTTTGACCTTCATCCACGTCCTGTCATGGGCAACTCTTTTAACCTCCAGATGAACTCAGTTTCCTTATTTTGACAATGGCAATCATGATTTCCTTCTACCACTAGATTGTTGGAGAAATTAAATTAAGCGGAGTCTTCTTTTCCTACAAATAGAATGAACTGCAATCTCACATATTCAGTGTTTTAAAGTGGTCAGAGGGGCACCCTTGTTAATAAGAGGGGAATATCTTTAGATCTCTCTTTCTGATTCAATTACGTGCTCCTACCATTCACTGCCATGGGTTTCAAAAAGTCACAGTGGTTTATACCTTAAAACTGATTAATATACTGCTTGCTTTAGACCCTGGTTTTCGGCATGTGTCAATCTCATTCCAGTTCGCTGGTGAAGCCTGGGTTCTTCCCAAAAAAACAATGCTAGACTTGACAGCCTTCAATACCACTTTTATCACTTCTTAAAAATGCTCAGTAAATATTCAGGAAATTTATTCACTGGAAATGTTACACTCAGATTAATCAATGGTAATAATTTTCAAATTAGCATAATATTATTCAAGAGTGAAAGCCACATTTGCAGTGAGCTCTACTGCCTTTTCCTTGGCCTTTCTTTGTCTCTTTCTGTGTGTGTGTGTGTGTGTGTGTGTGTGTGTGTGTGTGTTCTAGCCTGCAGAATTCATTCAAAACAGCCACATATGGAGTGATTTCAAGTTTTCTGTGTTAAATAACACAGATAGGGAAGGGGAGAAAGTAACATATATTGTTAGGAAATAACTGGGTCTTATAAAAAAACCACCTTTTGTCAAGAATGATGTCCTTTGTGTGCTCTTTGCTCTGCCGATGACAAAGAAGTGGTGAGTTGTTGCCCCTGAAAGGTGCTGCGGGGAGCAAAGGAAGAGCTTTGCAGGTGAACTTTGAGTGATGTGTCTGTATTGCTTCTCCTCCTAGAAAGAGCTGTCTGATTAGGGGCAGCATATTATCACTACTCTCAGATGGTATTTAGAAATAAATATGAATAACAATAAATGTCAGCTGAAAGACCCTTCAGATTTATATACATTGCAACAATGTTCAAATCAAAGACAACATAGGACTCTTCACCTCTCGGTTCTCCTTTTCGGTTCTTTCTGGGCTGGTGCGCTGCTCCAGTGCCAGTTAAAATTCTGAGACACAGACTCCTCCCCGCACTTTAGTCTCGGGAGAATACGAGCAACAGTGACTGGGGTAATTTCAAATCCAAACAGAAACGAATTGGATTTGGTTTTAGGGGATCTTCCAAAGAGGAAACACATTGCCATTGATGATTGCCCTGAATCTCATCAACATACAACTCTCAAGGGAACACATGTGTTTAATGTATCTGCTCCGACACAGAACACCTATGCTCACTTCAGCCCTTCTGTGAAATCTCACTCACAGCGTCTCGTTGCCTCACTCGGGCAAGAAATGCTATCCAGAGCTTCCGCTTACGTGTTTCAAAGGTGTATAAAATGGCTATGTGGGAGGACAGGGGCTGGAGACAAAAATATAAGATAAGAATTTTCTCTGTAAGAAAACGAATAATGTGTTCAGACCTATGTAAAATGCACAAACATCAAAGCTATTGCTAGAGTGAAATCTCAGGTCCCACAGTTTGAACTGTTGCTTCCCCATCTTTCCTGAAGTTCAAAAAATGGACACAGTTTATTTAAAAACGAAAGCTGCATTTCGGTGCCAGGCAGGGAAAGCCAAGTTCAAGCGCCCGGCAGCTGCTTTTGTGCACTTGATGCCTTCAGTTATCCAGTGAAATTCAGAATGCCTAATGGCAAAGCGAAGACCAGATGTTTGAGAAGTCATAGTGCCATGTTGCTTTAGTTGCTTTAGTGTATGAGGTTTCTTACTGGTTCTGCTCGTTAAATGGTTATTCTCAGGCTGTGGGATATCTGAGCCAGTAACTTACTGTGAATGGTAGATCCCCACACATCAAGCAGGAAAATGTAGTAATAACAATTTCTAGGTAAAATACTTTAAAAAACAAATATAAACTATTCATACTTTTTCCTTAAAATGTTCACATTTGTTTTAAAAAATATTCACAACTTGAACAATGTTCATCAATCAAAGGGCCATTATTTATGATGCTGCAAACTTTAATACTCTATAAGATTGCCATGATAGACTTGTGGTATTACTGGTATGATAAAAATGTGAACTGCTGCCTGACAAATCTGTATTGAACAAGAGTAATAATGCATTCAGGAAGAAATAATCTAGATAACACAAGTGCATCTTTTATATCTGATTCATTTTCTCCCACTCTTTTTGTCTCTCTTACCTCCCCCAAAACTGATGGATTTAGGCTGTTATTTTTTCAAAGCCGAATGGCTTTTTTGACATTTTGTGATGACATTTCTTTAGGTAGTTCTCAGCAGGACGGAACTTTGGCATTGTGCAATTATGTGTGTGTGCACACATATATAAACACACATGCACACATGAGAATAGGTAGAGGATATTCTTTTCCATGAGCCCACTGGTTGAAGGTACAGGCTGTCTGTCAGACATTGTGTTTCAAAGCAAAGGAAATATATGAAACTGAAACTTTAATCTATGTAGTAAAAAAAAAAAACACTCTAAATTAGAAGACACAGAAAAATCCCTGACATGATGTGTCACTTTGGTTATACGGGTAGGTTTTATGAGAAAGACAGAATTTCGAAGCTTCAATTTCTGGTCTGCCATTGATTGTCTAATTTAATATCTTGAAGTTGACTAGGCTTTGCACCAATAATAATTTTATCAATAGCTGCTTTATGTGTTCACTCTTCTCCCAAGAGAACACTCAGGTCTCTGGTGGTTGTTTGTAGACAGTAATCTGTACAGACAGAAGGTCACACAGCTTTTGCTCTGTGAGATGAGAGACTTCATCTCAATACATACAAAGACAGCTGCAAGAGTTTTCAGTATGCAAAACTAAGGATATGTGTTTAAGGACTAGGTCATATTCTCATGTTTAAAATTATGATATTGTCAATCGAGGAAGCTGGTGTTTCTAAAGGACGGCTGTTATCAGCTGAGGGCTTTGGGTGTGGAACCAATCTTCCTAAAGTTCAAGTGCATGTACCTGAGCAGCTCTTCACAGTGACACATAATATAAACACATTTTATGCTCTCTGTGGTCAAGGTGAATACAAATCAATCTAACAGTACAATATCAATGACCTGTTATACTTGAAAAGGTATTTTTAAAAATAACAACATGTGCTACTGGTAAAGATTCAGGGGAAAATATTATCAAACTTTTTTGGCATAAATGTGATTTTTTGCAGTCTTTCAAAAAATATTCTGAAAATGTTTGATGAAATTAAAAATACACATATTCCTGCAACCCAAATTGTTATCCTAGTGGTTATCAATAATAATCAAGCAGCGCCCTGGCTGGCATAGCTCAGTGGATTGAGCGCAGGCTGCTAACCAAGGCATCACAGGTTCGATTGCCAGTCAGGGCACATGCCTGGGTTGGAGGCCACGGCCCCCAGCAACCGCACATTGATGTTTCTCTCTCTCTCCCTCTCCCTCTCTCTCTCTCTCTCTCTCTGTCCCTCCCTTTCCTCTCTAAAAATAAATAAATAAATAAATAAATAAATAAATAAATAAATATTTAAAAAATAATAATCAAACAAATAAATGTATGTGCTGTCTGTGTATATGTGCCTAACTCTTTGTATTTAAACTTTACTGCAGTATTTTTGTAGTAAAAAAAGAGGAAAAAAGAATATAGTTAATTTGTCAACTATAAAGCAAAGAAAAATAACAGTAAAATTGCCACACATACATACAAAAATATTTCAAATGTATTATATATGATATATATATACCATATATGTATACAAACCATCATTGCAGCTATAATGCTTGTTTTGAAACAAATTTGTTTCAACATGGTTGGCATATTTGAAAACCATGGTGTTGTTATAGGAATTTTGAGTGAGTTGATGTGCCGTTGTCTCCCTACCAGCACCAGGTGACAGCAGGAAAGTGCACTCAGCTGCTTCAATGTCAAAACAACATGAAAAAACGCCCATGTGCACCTGCAGTCAACCTTTTCCCACTACCTCAGTTCATGACATGCATTATCCTACAAGATTGTGTTTTAATACTTTTTCCTACTTGCAAACTTTTCCATATGCATTAAAAGGGAAAAAAACTCATTCAACATCTTGAATGTGTTGCTGCATCCTGGTGGAAACTGGAGTTTTTGCAACAGTAAAGCAAGGACCCCGTGTGAGGACCTCAACCAGGTGCAGCTGACCCCACTGAAGTGGCACCTATGCGAGCTTGTGGTGGCAGTGTTAGTGGTTGCAAATGTCCCTGCAATTTCCGCAGCCTCAGCTGTCGGGTAAAGCAGCAGGTTCAGGGGAGAAAGCCTTAACAATTTTTTCCCCATAGTCATGCAAAAGTTAAAGAAGAAGGCTAAAACGTTGGATCGAATATTCAATCTTGCTTAAATCTTGATACAGTGTCTACTGTAAAATGCATATGCCACAGGCCCTACAAATAAAAAAACAGCAAAGTCCACACCAAGATTTGAGATGGCTTAACTGTGAGGCCTGGCACCCAGCACCATGACCGCACGCACCCACATGCACCCATATGCACCCACACGTGGTATAGCACCCTTCCTTCTGACCGCTTTCCCCCCTTCACAGCTGTGCGGAACTACAGCTCTTCCGACTCTCTCTCCCACAGCTGACCTCAGGATGTTCAGTTGTTGCTTTTAGTAAAGTGTCATATTTACTGTAGTAATTACTCCTGTTTAACCACTGAGGGGGTATAAAGCTCTTACTGTGTTTATTAGGTTCCTGTCTTTTTTTTCTAACTTAATATGTCACCAATGAAGGTGGTGAGTGTTCTACTCCAACACTATTTTTCCATAAGCCATGTGGTTTTATTGCCAAATTATGCAGAGCACCGTGATTTGGGGGGATGTGTGCAATGCTACAGCAGAACTCACTGTATGTGCAGACACACATGCAAACCTCATCTGTATACACAGAAAACTGTATGTGATTATAGAGCCCAGACATTACACTCATCCAATAGCCACAGAGGCATCAATTAGGATAATGTGATTCCATAAATTTCACTTAGTTTTATGCTTTCTAATGTTTAAACAATTTCCTATAAAGTAAATTCTGGGAAGCCCTTTTCATTGTGGAAAACAAAGTAAAGGACCTGCTGCAGGGACTTCGTGGGCTGTTCGAGCAGCGGTTTCCCATCTCCCAGAAAAGAAGGCACTGCCGATGTGGGAGCAGCTTGGCGGAGTTTAAAGGCACAACTGTACAATCCCTGACAGCACAAGCCACCAGCTGAGGGCAGCAGTGGGGTCTCTCAGCACTAGACGCACTCTGAAGCATGACGACGCGTTAGTCCTGTTAATACTCTGCATTACTCCACTTAGGGCAGAAATGTCATGAAAAAGTCGTAGGGGATGTGGGAGGATGTGCGGAGGACTGTCAGAATAATTTATGGGTGTGCATACTGATTTATTTCTCACCGAATTTTGTCTTCCCACACTCACACTTCTCACAAGCCATCTTAGCATGTCTCGCCTCAGAAAAGGTCTGTTTCATTAAACCCGAACACAGAGGTTGTCTGAGACACTCACCCCACCCTGGCCTCATTCCCTGCAGTCTGCCCTGCAGAGGTTGTTCTGATTGTCTCTGAGAGCAACAAGAAAGGGAGACACATTGTTTAGACAAAAACACTCACGCACAAAATGAGGCTGAGGGTTTGGAGGTTGGATTGGTTTTGTGGGATGAGGACACCCTAATTTACAATCTTCAGGGATTGGGGAGACTTCAGAAAATCTGGGGATGAGATGCACCTGGATAAACAGACTTTAGACTCTCTGCCTCACCAATGGTTCCTGCGCCCAAGTCACATCCAATAAGAGCAGCCTGTCCACGGCTTGACCTGTGAAAATATCAGGCATGACCTTCACAACAAGGAAGCCAGAGGTCCTTGCCCCACCTGCAAAGTTGCCAGGCAGCTCTGAGGCACCACAAATAGAAACAGTCCACCAAACACAGGCACGTCCACTTCCTTCTTTACTCAGACCACCCCACAGCAAGTTCCCACGTTCACCCATTTCTCCATGCACCACCTCTCGACCCCTCTCCCTGCGTCCACCTCTCCTCTTCCGTCATCTCTCTCTGACGCCCGTTGGCCAGATCAGAGACAGACTTCAACAGGAGTTTATAATGCCCCCTAAGTTTTGTCTCTCCTACAGGGGCAGGAAAGAAAAATAACCTACTTCACACCACTCCCGACTCACGACGCGTGGGAAAGAGCAGGGGGTCACAGATGAAGGAAGGGAGAATTCCAGAAAAGGTGGGCCCATCCAAGAATATCTATAGCAAAAAATTATAGTATCCATTTGGCCAATTAAAATTATTATTGTAATCATTATCTACAATTAGAACATAGCTGTGAACCATGCGAAAATGATTCTAGACTCAAGTAGCTGAGTATATTAAAACAGTAACGGGATCCCAGCTGCCCTTCCTCATAAAAATCATACCTGTGTTCGCTCATTGAATGACTGGGATTCCAGAGGTGTCAAGGAACAGGTGGCGTGCCTTGTCAGAGGGAGAGAAGAAACATACCCTGCCACAGGCTTTGCAACACACCACAAACTGAAGGGTAGAACTTGCCTGGAAAGCAGGTTGCCTAACGTGGCACTGTCTAGCTAAGAGTCTGAGTAGTGTAAGGGAAAGAACATGGTGTACTTCATGTCCCATATCCTGCTCTCTAGCACTAAGCTTGGAGGATATTGTTCCGTCGGAGAAGGTGTGGGCCCCTGCAGTTTTCAAATCCTGCAGGACATATGGCATCACGCAGTTTGTCAGAAGCAGCATATAGAGAAAGATGTGTGTTTTCCCATTTAAAGGTCTCTTCATTTGTCCGAGATGAAGAAAAGGATAGAATGGCTGGTAGCTAATAAAGTTTAAAAGTAATCATCAAAAGCATATCAAGCCAACAGATACTTTCTTCACTCTAAATAGGTGCTTTTATTCGACACAGTTCTGTAGCTTTCTGTAAGACATTCTATCGTGAAAAAAGTATGTAGCGTTTGTTGCCCAGAACAATTGGCATCAAAGTAAATTTAAATCTTTATGTTCTTAAGTATAATCTGAAGAAGAAAACAAATTTGCTTATTATTATTTTTGAAAAAAATCTATGGAGTAAAACCAAGTGACTGGTCCTTCTTCCTTTCTTCTTTCAAGAGTCTTATTCCCCTTAAAAATTCCTCAAATCGGATCACCATAATGACTCCCAAAGAGTCATGATGACTTGCATCATATAAAGATATCAGTATTTGGCCCTGGCTGGTGTAGCTCTGTGGATTGAGCGCGGGCTGCGAACCAGGCATCGCAGGTTGGATTCCCAGTCAGGGCACATGCCTGGGTTGCAGGCCATGTCCCCCAACAACCGCACATTGCTGTTTCTCTCTCTCTTTCTCCCTCCCTTCTCTCTCTAAAAAATAAATAAATAAAATCTTAAAAAAAAAGATATCAGTATTTGATGACGCATTTCCAAAGAGGGTAACTTTCAGGTCTCTAGCAAGTTTCAAAGTTAATCATCCCAAGTATGAGTCCATAGCTGTCAATAAAGGTGTGACAGTCCCTGGACACATTTCCTGTTTACTATTTCCTGTTTAAGAGAAGAATCCTTGGAGACCAAGGCAGGCTTTGTAGTGATGGAACTCAGTGTGCAGGTGCGGGGAGGGGGATGCTAGTTCCTTGCTTTGTTTGGGGTGGGTGGGGAGAGCAAACCAGCAGGAAGTGAGGGCTGCTGCTTGATGCCCTTCCGATCCTTCTCCCCGGTGAGGCTCAGCCTTCTGATGCCGGTACAGATCAGAACTATGAAGGTCCAGAAGAAATTTCTAAGTTCAGAAAACCTCATAAAATGAAACTTTACATCAATACCTGAGTTTATCCTACCAAGGCTGCTTGGGTGAAATATGAACAGACTTTGATAGAATAGAAAGTCTTAAACAGCACATAAAAACCAATTCGCTTCCTGATCTAAACTTCGTTAAAGAGAGACACAATTGTATTTGCATATTTTTAAAAGCTTTGGTCCTTTCAGTTGAAGGTTCTCTTTTTTCTCTCATATTCTAGACTATTGGGGGCACCCAACTAGGAAAAAATATCTATTTAAAAACTTTTGCATATATGTGAAAAGTTTTATCTATGGTCTCACTGTTTTGCATTTAAATGTAGTAATGATATTAAACATGAATTTAGTGCTTTCTTTACTTGGGGATATAAGTTGCAATCCTTATACCTGAATAATTTCAATAAAAACAACTGCATATCATTTATGTCAGCTAGGGAAATAAAGAACAGTACAAACAAATTATTTTGATTTATCGATTTTCCTACCAATATATTTTTCATTGGCTATAGAACTAACATGTCAAGTTCCTTATTTTATTAATCTTCTAATCCAAGCTATATTACATATGGTGAGTACCAGCAAAGTTTGTTGACTTAATGCACTGATAAATTTGTCTCTTGAGACATAAGTTCTTCACATATAAAATATTTTCTACTTACATATGCTTTTGCACAACCTTACTACAACTTATTTAAAAACTTTGCTACTGGTAGAATCTTTGTCATGTTGAGTTCAGAATACTAAATAGCAAAAATAAAATTCAAATACAAGGTCCAGCACAAATAACCCCCTATTTGTATTACAAAACTTTTTATTACAGAATCATAAGCATGTAGTTGTGTAATATAACTATATCACACTGAAGCACACCATATAACTTTTTAGGTGAAATGTTTGAATTAAAACTAAAAGTTTTTACACCCATATTATTACCCTACCAACCACACTTAAGCAGGCATTGCTTCTGCTGGAACTTGTAGCTTATACCAAAAGCATAAAAGAAGAGACCAAATTAACAAATGTTTCCTGAGGGTCTATTTCAGCTGCTTTGTACATTGTATCTAATTGGCTTATCTTTGCAGCTGATAAAGGTAAATGGTATTATCTAAATTTAAAATCTAAAGGAAAAAAGCTTCAATGGAATTGTATAATTTGTCTGTGAGCTCATAGTTATTGACTGGTAGAGTTAAAATTCAATGAGATTTCTATGTATGCCCTCTTTAACTGGTGGTTACACATTTATAAATGTGTCCAAATTTATAAAGTATATTGAAAACATGATTTGTATTTATATAAGAAACAGAGAAGAGAAGCTATAGTTTCCCCAAAATATTTTTAAATTAACCTTTCTAGAGAGAATCATGGCATAATTGATACATTAACATACTGTCCTTATGGAAGAAATTAAGTTGTTGGCTTGGCACTTAAGTCTCCCTTCAAATAAACCTAATCTTTCTAGTTTTACCTCCGCTCCTCTGGCCTCACTCAGCAGACACCAGCCAGGCAGCTTCTTGCTGCCAAGACATCACAAAACCATCCTGCATTGGTTGTTTTCCCTTTTTTTTTTTTTCTTGTGCTTATTCTACTTTGAAGACCCTGTTATTCTGACCACCAGGTGGCAAGTCTTATGATATATATCATATCCCCACACTATTTTTATGATGTATATTATATGCCTGCTCCAAAATGTAATTTTCTGCTATCCTAGCCACCAAGATAGTAGACACGCTCCCTCAGATGTGTGTTTGGATAACTCCCTCACCTCCAAGTCCTCTCTTAAATGTCCCCTTCTTACTGAGGAACACCTTAACCACTCTGTTCACTACTGAGGCTCTCCCCACCCCTCCCTCATTGTCCCTTACTCTGTTCTCTTCCTGTAGTTCCCACTGCACTTCCAACAGCCTTCATAATGAACTCTGTGCAGTCCCCGAAGACAGGTACGAACACACAGACACCTAACCCAAACTGGGGACAACTGGGTTCTCCCCTTCCTTGGATGCTCGCTAGAGATGGAGCTACAAGATCCTGGAGCTGGGGGCTGCCACTGAGCACGTACAAATCCAGGGGCTAACGATAAACATAAAGATAAACAGAAGTGGAGTTAGAAGAGCAGAAGCATGTAGATGAGGGAAAGTATGCTTTTCCTGACTGTTACATTAAAATGAGATACACTAGTACCTTCAGTGTGAAGTTCAACTAATGAGGATGTGTGGCGGGTATGTACCTAAAACCCACTGCCGCCTTCTTTATGATGAATAGAACTTCCATACTTTTGGATGATAGCGGTGTAGCCAGCTAAAAGTCAACTTCTCCTGGCATCCCAGGTAACTAGGTGCAGTTACATTGACTATGTCCAGATTAATCATATGGAAGTGAATGTTGTAGGAAAGGACTTCATGGGGGGCTTTTTCAAGCAGATCAGATAGGTACAGACAGAGCTTTCCCATCTACCTTTTCTAGTTTTTACTACCTGGAATGCAAGCTCCATGGCTACAGCGGCAGCGTCCGGGGCAATGGAAGAGAAAGCTACCAGGGCATGGAGCATGATCGATTCCTGGACCTAATGACAGCCCTGGGCTGCCTGTCCCCAGAGGAAGACGGACTCATGTATTGAAGCCATTTTTGTTTTCTGTTGTTATGTGAAGCCAATCCCAGCAATAAATTACTCAAGGGTGCAAAGAATTCAGAGATGATTGGAGATAAGAATCCAAATGTACATATTGTAGACCCTACAATTCACCTGCATGAATTTTGGAAATTGAAGCTATTATGTTAGAAGGGGAGCTTAGAATTTGAATAGGTACATGGGAAAAAATAGTCCACTAGCAAGAATGAACACATTTCAGAGTGATGTTGGAGTGAGTATACACTAGTTCCATACTGACCTGACCTCCATGGGGCTTTATTCCCCCAACCCCCTTAATTTATTCTATGACTGAGGAGCAGGGATTATTATATGGGGAAGCTCCAATATTCAGTAAAATGTGGTATAAGTCATCCAAAACTTTACTTCTAAATCATTTTGAAAGAATTGCACTTTTATATAGGATGTGTCATTCAAAAATTTTGCTCGACAAGATGATATAATTACTATGATCAAACACATCACATGAGCTCCAAGTTATTATTTTCAGTCTTTACTTTTATTCAAAACACTCTTTTTCCTTAAGTGTATAAAAATGCACTTTAAAAGGTAGCACTGTAATGAACAGATATGAAATTTGTCCTAAAAAACAGATTTAAAATTTTCCCTTTTATTGCTATACATTGTACATTAAAATGAAGACTATAATAAATTGTAACTGAATACGTTTCAAAGCATTTTAACAAACTTAAACTATTGTAATATTAGCACCCAGACTAGAGAGCACTTGAAAATGTTCTGTAAGTAGGTGTTAATTGCAATACACTGATTGAGTTGATCTTTTAAATGTGTGTGCGTCCACATATGAGTTATGAAAACACATATTTAACAGACAGACTTCATGAATATGGGGTAGGAAATAACATAGAGAGGATTTAATTCATTTTCTATAATCTTCCCTCAGCAATTTGGGTGTGTGGCCCCAGAGGGCACAGAGAGTGAGGAGGGGTTCTCCTGCACTCAGCTAGAGCGACCACAGAGAATGAGGAAGGGTCGTGGCAGAGCTTGGGGGAATTGGAACACAGGAAATCCGAGGTGCCAGCTAAAGATGGGTGTGGGGGCTTCACAGTAGAAGAGGACAGACTCCTGACTGTGGAGAGGTCGGGGCCCAGCTCCCTACATGGTCTGGTGAATATTCTAGACATTTACAACGTCATGGTGATGCTTGACATCATTATTTTCTATAGGATCTTATTTGTGATGCTCTGCTGTGGCCAACTTTAAAGCTTTTCTCAAAATCAAGTGCTCTGACTGTGGAGACAAGTGTGCCAATCCAAACTTTAGACGTGGACTGTGAGGTCTCTCAGAGTGCGGCCTCCTTCCATCCTCCTGCCACCGCTGCCCCCAATACAAGCTACGTTCCCAGGAGTTGTCATCCCTTGCAGAGTGCATCTTTTCTTGTCACTCTTCCCTCTATCCGTGGCTGATCGTTTACTCTGCTTGGAATGTCCTTGTCCATTCAACCCCTCGAGATAGCTCGAAATGGTTTTTCAGGGCCCAGCTGAATCCTGTTTGTTCTGTGGAGGTTATCTAACTGCTTCATCTTCCCCCATCTCTCCTCTCGATACCAAGTGCAGGGTCATTGATGCATGCATTTGTATAGAGATCACCACAACATCTATGTGGTACTGCAGAAGGGGTTCGATGGCATGTCCTCCCCAGCCCACTGCTTCCCCACGCACACACGGAGGGGTGGGAGTGCTCCAGAGCATGAATGCAAGAGTGGTAAAGGGTGCAGGGCGCTAGCTGAGACAAAAATAACCTGATCAAAAAGAATCGGGAGCAGAAATGAGAAGAGAACCAGCCAGGGAGGCTGGGCCACCCGTCCATTCAGTGATTCTCAGAGGGAGAGTCTACAAGAAGCTTAACAGGGCTGTGCCTATTAACCCGGGCACATTCTGGGCTAAACTCCTTTCTCATTCCCTCAAATGCCTCCCACCCTTCCCTGGTGCCCGGCTTCCTGGCCCCAAAGCACTCACTGTGTGCAGGGCAGAAAAAGACAGTCCTTAGAGAGAAGCTGGCCTCTGTGTCTCCTTTTCTTGGTAAGAAAAGTGACCTGTTGACGTGCTCACACCTCAAAAGGGGCAGACTTTACACTGGAATACGTTTTTATTCTTTTCTCTTCATAAGAAAAGCTTTCCTTTATCTCTTGGATATTTTAAAATGTAGGATAAATTACACTTTTCTGAGAGGTGAAGTGGTTTTGTGACTTTCACCATTTTACACCATCGTGCTTCTATGAAAGGCATTTGGATATGTGAAAAATTCTACTTCAGTAAAAAATGACATATTCTGTAAGTTGATAATTAACTGCAGGTAAATATGATAAAATACGACAAAGAAAGAGCGTAAGCTCCGTATTTCTTTGTGATAAAATATTCCAGAGCACGAGTGCCAGCTTCACTTTTCTTTCTCTGATGCATCCTCAGAGTCTACCTGTACAGGGAAAATATTAGGCGCCCAGTGAATACTTTTGAGTGAATGTGCACACAAATGGGGCGGTGTGTCACATCCAGAAACAACTAAGATTGATTGTTTACTCCACAGTACATCCAGGAAACTGTACAGTATTCTAATTAATGTAGGCAGCTGCTCTCTCGTCGGAGTAAATTTGCGCCAGAGTAGATGGGTGCAAATCCAGGTGCTTGCTTCTTTGGCACTTTGAACTTGGGATGTTGCAATGCTACCCAGGAAGGAAGTGGGAAAATCCCTTTCTGTTGTATCTCAACCTATCATTGAGCAGACTGCCCCCATAAAAACAGAAGCCCTAGTTTCCTGAGGAAATGGCTAACTTACGGAGTGGTTGGCTTGCTACTCCCATATCGACATGCATTCTATATATACTATATATCCCTCTGAATTGGCGTTCTTTTTATGAACCTGTTGAAATCTTCACCATAACTCACAAGTGGCAAACACGAGGGCTTCGGGCCGAATCTGGCCCTCCACCTTGTTTTATCTGCCCTGCTCCTTGTTTCTACCTGGCAGCAGCACCGAGCTCCCGCTTAACTGTTAAGGAGTAGTTATATACATCCAGTCCTGAAATTACATTTGGCCCCTTGAAGGCAACCATGAGGATGATGTGGCCCCGGTGAAAATGAGTTTGACACCCCTGACATAACCCAAGCAATTCAAGTGACATTTCTTATCAGAGACTGGCTTTATGACTGTTTTCTCTATTTTTATAACCGTAAAAATACATGTTCAACTGCCAACTGATTTAAGAACCCAGTCCATACAGATGTAATATTTTAAATTCATGTGTTTAAAAATGATATATTTTTCATTTTCTTTCTACAGATATGAAAATAAAAACTACTTTTGTACTTCTTTTTAGGAAGTTAAAAAGAAGGTTTTCTTCAATACTCCTAGCAATTCCACAGTAGTTTTAGTATAGTGAAATATGGTGAATAGTCAAAAGTTTAAACATCCAAAAGACATTGATGTATGTGGCCACTAAATTTAACAATCAGAAATACTACCGACATCCATTGCATACACTAGTGATCATACCCGAATCGACACAGCACCACACATTCAGAATTATAACTTCCTGCCATTATATCCACTTTATGGCTCTTGTCTGTTTTTATCATACAGACAACAGCCAATCAGATTGCAATGCCTTTACAGCAGAGCCTGATTTTGGTGGTGTTAATACTGCCCCTTTTTCAGCATGTTAATTGAATGTCTGAGTTTGTTATAAGAAACTAAAATGATGAGAAACACCATTAAGTGTTTACGTTTTAAAAATCCGGCTGACTTTAAAATGCCTATTCATTTAACTTAATAAAGAAGGCATAACCTTCAGGTACCATTCACAAATAATTAGCACTCACATTTTACTTCAGAAAGAGGAAAAAATTAGCTTTGAATTGGCGCAGCATACAATTTCCACTGCCCTTGTTCAACAGTTTTGAAGGAATTCTGGATGAGAACTGTGGCACTGACCTGCATTTCTATGGTTCCCAAATACCAGAACACCGGGAAAAAACTAAATATGTTGATTCGGGAAATTCCCTGTTAATTCAATGAGTTGCTGAGTGCTCTTTGAAGTCCCACTGTGGGTCAGGAGAATAAAAATGACCCACAGAAGACGTATCATTAAATGTTCAGAAGCTCTCCATTTAATTGGAAAGAACAAAAAAAAAATAACCCAAAAGCATACGTATACATACATGTGCATATTTTTATGTTGCCAGGACTAATTTATCAGTGTATCCATCTATTTATCACTAGTTTACATTTGTGTATGCTTGCATATGTGTATGTAAACAAATACACAAATACTAAGTTAGTGTAATGTATTTAAGACACACAGCAGGGAGTCTCCCATTGACAGGTATCATGCCATGACCTGGAGATGAGCCAGGTCTGGGCAAATGTGTTTCACAACTACCAAGAATGCAGAAGAAACAGGTAAATGACCGTAGCCACCAGCCTACTTCCATCCTGATGTGTTTCCTCATCGCGTATTTCATGACCTTCCTTCTTTTTTGTGTATTCTTCATAGGAATAGCATTGGCATTGTTCTTTCTTATCATCCTGCTCCAGAACGTGAACTCCTTAAGGGCAGAGTGTGGTCATTTTACCAGTGTGTATCACACTGGGCAGAGAACCTGGCATACCATAGATGTCTGTGTGATGTTTTCCAAATGAGTGTATACGTGAGGTTAACACTACATCTTACTTCTGTGTTGGTTAAGGAAGGTGGTGCTGGGAGGGAAAATGACTCTGTGTATCCCGTAGTAACACTATTTATAATTCTACCAAGATAAATAATTGAGAAATGTTAATATTGTTTTCTCAAGTCCAGACATAACCTCCTGTTCGCAGTGGCATTCATTTACCTGGAAGGACTTAGATGGGTTCTGGAATGATTGAAGGAGAAAGAATGAAGTCACAGGCAGCTGCAGATGCAAAGGGAAGGGTACACAGCCTGAACCTCCACCCCTCACCAGTTAGGGTGTTAAAGGCCCTAACTCAGAGTTTATAGATCTACTCTGTGATTGTTAAGGTATATCTGAGGCACAGAAAGGCCTGCCCATTTCTGGCCAAAGGGACTGTAGGAAATGATGAGGAGGGAAGAAGGGAGGAAGGGAGAAAGGGAGGAAGGGAGGAAGGGAGGAAGGGAGGAAGGGAGGAAGGGAGGAAGGGAGGGAGAGAGGGAGAGAGGGAGAGAGGGAGAGAGGGGGAGAGGGCGGGAGCTCCAAGTGGCCAGACACGATAGCCAGCGGAACGAGAAGTTGGCTGGAAAACCCTGCAAGGGGAGGAGGCCCATAGATGACCGTACTTACTGCCGACCCCCCACTTTTTTGGAATTCATAGACTCAACGCTCCCACCACTATCAGCTGGGTAAGGGGTGGCCCCTTGGCTGGGCAAAGACAGGCCCTGTGTCTTCCTGGGCTCTAGCTGTCTTGAGGCTCCACGCGCATCCCCATGTGGCTTTGAGGGGAAACAGGTTGGTGCAAAGGCTGGCTCTGGAGGAGTGAGGCTGGTGGGACAGACTCCCCACTGAGGCCAGCACCACCAACGTCTGTCCTTGTTGAGCTCTGGACCCCCAAATTATAAAGGCTGATGTAGGGCTCACAAGAAGGTGCTAAGGTACCTGACCAAGCAGCCCCTACCTTCGACTTCCAAAGCCAACAGGTCAAGCATCAGCCTGGTGGACAGCAACATAAACCCTAGGGATAAGAGTGGGTAGAGGATACCATGGCCAGAGACCTGCGTCTCGGCTGTGAGAGGCTGTGTGAGAATGTGTGTGTGGAGGGCAGGGGAGAGTTGGAATTCAGCCCTGGGCAGTCTGGCTCTGGGGCCTCACTTTTTCCCTTGTCCGTCATCTTTTAAATGAGCTAGAAACTCTTCGTTTGCAATTCCGGTTCTTGTGTGCAGTAAATTGCCACCGAACCTCATATACATAAAAGCACAATCTAACTAATCACACTAAGGGGAGAAGGAAGATAAATAGTACAAAGGGTAAAGGGATGGGAGTGATGCTGTGACGGGTTTGAAGCCACGTTCTACCCATGGCTAGAAGCTACCTGTGGTAGAATACCATGTTCTACCTGCATGATTTTGACCAGATAGAACTGCAGCTCCATTATCTTTTATGTACATGTGGTAGCAGTTGCCTATTGCATAGGGTGTACGTGAGACACAGCTTGGTAAGAGGGAAAGGACGTAAGGAGTGTAGCAGCATACACTGGAAGAGCTAAGAAACATTAGCTGCTGCTGCTGCTGAGGAAGGGAGAAATTCCAGAACTTTAGGTGACACAGATGCTAAAGAGTAGAGTCCAGTCCAAATCTCTTAATCACAGGCAAACCGATTTGTCACTATCTCCAACCATGGACTCTTTCAATCTGCCTCCTCCCAAAATCTGTCCTTGCCTAAAGGTCTTCCGTCACCTTATCTCCCAGTCCTTTTCATCACCTATGACCAGAATGAGAGGCATTCATCCCGTTGGCTTTAGATACCTCCAATTTGATATCCCACCTTCCTCCTTTGAGTAACCGTCACACATGATCGTGACTCCTTCATGGCTCCCAGCATTTTCTACTGGGAGTGGTTGTGTGAAGAAATCACCTTCCTTAGAGACAGAAAGCAAGTGACGGTAGGAACTACAGAATAACTTGAGCACACGGACTTGCATCTAGTAAGCCGTTGTTAGTGACTGAACCCGCTGGTACCACCGCATCCTGAAACCCTTCCCCACACACCTGCTGATGTAGGTTATTCACTGATGCTGTTGGAACAGAAAACATACACGAAAAACAAAAATTCTTCACCTTTGACATTTTTTGTAAATGAAGTGGCCTGACTTGTTACATGACACACACCTTGGCAAAAGTCAGGATTCAGACCTGGAAATCACAGGTTATAAACTCGGTCCTGCTCCTAAGTATCTTTCTGGCCTTGTACAAGTCACTTAACCTCGCTGATCTTAAATATTTTACACTATTGGACTTGATGGCCTCTATGGTGCCTGCCAACTCTCACATTCCAGGATGCTGTGATTTTACTCCTTTTTAATTCTCTAAGATAAATAAAAGATTTCCATTTTAAATAGCACTCTGCTTAGTAGTGACTGGCCTTATTGGTTTTGTTCAGACTGTTATTGGCATGACCTTTAAGGTTTAGCACCTCCTGAGACGCAGGGAGAATAAGTCACATCTACAGCTCAGCCAAATGAAAAATACAGTTTTAATTGCGGGATGGCCACTTGCACAGCATCACCTTAAAGAGACAGCACAGTGCAACAGCGATCTCTCCCTTGCAAATAGGCACTTGGGCTTGTGGGTTCCTGAGTTCAGACAGACGGTCCTGAGCTTAACCACAAATGCACTGAGAACGTTAGCAGTCCTGAAGCTCCAGGAAACAATTTAATAAGAGCACCCTGCAAGTTCCCAGCCTGTGGTCGTAACGCCGGCCAGCAGTTCTAAACCCACTTCCCCTGGCTGTGATGTTAGTTTATCCTAAATTCATTTCCACCACTGCCTAGAATGTCCCATTCTCCTTCCCTACTTGATGGCAACCCTTCCTTCAAGGTCTTTATAAATAAAAGTGCTATTGTCCATTAAGGGCCTCAGACTCGGGTATGAGCTTGCCTGAAGGAAAACACACGTCTATCTCACAGCCATGACGCTGCCATCTATCTGACAAGGTTAAGATCAAAGGCACTCCCCGTAACCGTTCCCCAAGTGAATGTAACCAGCGCTGGCTTCCTGACTCTTTCTCCAAGGTAGAAATGAGGAACTACTTTTTTTTTTTGTTTTTATTATACTAAAGCCCTTTATTTTCCACAGAAGCCTGTGCTTTTTAAATAAAGATTATATCTGCAATTTAATCTCTTCCTTCTCATTTAGAATCCTATCCTGCTTATTTTCTGTTCAGATCTCTTCACAGCTTCTGTCCTTAAGAAAAACCAAAAATCAATCCCAAAACTCTGACACCCTGTGCGTCTGTACAGTTAGGCAAGTGTACGGCATTATGTCATTCCATGACCGGCCCACCTCCCTTCAACTTTCACTCCGGTGACACCACAGCTTCCTGGTGGCACAAACCCCACAGAAAATCCTGGGTAGAAAGTCACGAGGCTCACAAGACAGAATAAGGAAAAATGTGCAGCAACATGGAACAGCTGGATGTGCGTGGCTCAGGCACTCGTTACTGCGAACACCTCATGTCAGCAAGTCCCTTTGCTCCGCCTTATCATCTAAGGATGTTGCTGTATTCATCGGTCTCAGACTGGGGACCAGGCAGTGTGCTCTCTTGCCTTGCCGTCCCACCAAGTCTACAGAAAGAAGAGGCGTGGGCTGTCAATGGAACTCACAGGATGACGACCAGTAGCTCCTTCTCTGGCACTTCCTTCTCCTTTGCCAACAGGGTGTGTTAGGATGACTATGACTTCTGTGGGTTTTCTACATGTCTTTTTATTTATTGGCATCTTGAAACATACTAAGGGGGTGGGATGGAAGGGCAATAAAGGTGAAGGGATTAAGAAGTATGAATTGGTAGTTACGGAATAGCCATGGGAATTAGAGGACAGTGTAGGGAATATAGTAGCCCAAGAGTTTTATGTCAGCCCCTGGACATGGACAACGAGGTGGGGATTGGGAACCAAAACTGAGTAACTCCCTAGTTTCTGCCCGCTTTGGTCTGTAAGGCACTAATTGTCCAACTCCTTAGATCTCCTTTCTACCTGCTATATGGGATGCTGCCCAAATCATGAATCACTGAATAAAGCCAACAAGATCATTAAAATGTACCGAGTCAAAGTTCGTTCTCTAGTGGAGAAACGCAACCATGATTGTGTCTCTTCATTTAGTCCATTTGTAGAGTTAACGGGAGGGTCATAAACCGCACTAAAGGCTTGGGTGCATACTTAAAAAATCTTTCTGAGATAATTTTGAACAATAAGGCTGCTGCACATGTGACGAGTTCCTTAGCTTGAGGGAGCTAGGACCAAGTCCTTGAGCCCTGGCCTGAGTCATCACACAATGCAGATCTGCCCATGAATGAACCAGTAGTACCTGGATGGTTTTCTTGTAATCATCACGTGCACCATGCCTGTGAGGAAGTGGTAGGAAAAACAAAAACAAAATTGCCAGTACCCTAAATTTTTGGTTTGTGTTACAACATTAGGAATGTATTATAAATTTCAGCGTAGTGCTCTTGGGTGGAGAATTTATTTGACTAATTTTCCAGATGAATAGTTAGAAACTTTTAAGAAAATAAATACATCACTTATATTTTTATGTTATGACATTTGGGGGGAAACTGATGTGTTTTGAAGAATTAGTTTATCTGGGGACTTATGCAAGGGAACATAAAACTAGAAAATGTCCAGTTTCTATTCTAATGTAAGAATAAAGGATTTTAATTTAAACATTGTGAAATTACATAAATATTTTAAAATTGTAATGCTTGTATTATTTACAATGTCAGGAAATATGGACGGGAAACTTTAAAATATGCATAATTTACAACATGACTATATTTTAGTTTCTAGTAACTATAAAGATATGAAAATCCATATTCATCATGTTTATTTAAAATGCACTGCAGTGGCAGTCTGGTGTTTTCACATACTTTTACCTCATTAGTGTGTCAAAGCTGGGTAGTTTAAAGAGATAATGGAGGCATAAAAACAGTATGTTCTTTCACCTTCAGTCTGACCTAGACTACATTATGTTCAAATACAAAAAAGCTAACTAGAAATTACATTAGCAAAATTCAGTATCATTCCAAAAAAAAAAAAAAAAAGATACAATCTGGCTGGGCATAATTTAAGCATTGTAACTAATCCTCCCTCAGGGAATGAGATCAGAACTTCTGGGATGATCCCGGTTTTCCCTGTGCTTTCTCCTGCCCTGATCATCATTCTTGAGTCTTCTCCAGATCTGATATCCTAGTCACTGTCCTCCAGATGCCATCTGTGTCTTCATTTGCCCAGCATTTCATATTCCATTTGCAGCGGATCTTGTTCCATTGTGATTTTCTGATGACAATAACCTTCACGATACTCCTTCCAAGAACTCATTCATTCATGCATGCATTCATTCAATAAATAAATGCATCGGGGGGGGGGTCCTCTTCTGTGCCCACCCAACACTTTGCGAATCCCTCCCCTGCGTACCACGAATGTGCATTATTTACACATCAGATTTCACCCTCTTTTCTATCTTTCTTTCTTTTCCTGCATATGAATATCTGCCCAACTTAACAGAAGTTTAAAAGAAAAAAAATAAACTAACTACCCATCTTCCATTTTGCATGGAACTATAGCAGATAGAGTATTTATGAACTCTCTTTTTATTGGCATAATCAACTGCAATTAAAAAAAACACATTTGTATGACAGAAATCAAGCATTACCTCTGAAAAGCAAATTTGCCCTTTCCTTCTAAAGAATTATAATGTATTATTATATGCTGAATTAATAAATGACAATGGCATCCTCTTTATTTTACTAAAGTTTATCGTGTTACTTCGTATTTGTTATCCATACCCTTAAAATAGCTGGGTACCCTTGACTTTAATATATGTTTAGATTTAATTATAAGGAATAAGGGCTAAATGATGGGAGCACACACACGCAGAGCTCATCCTTGAGGACTGGCACTAAGAAATCAACACACTAAAGAAGAAATAAGTGGCACTTTTGCCATTTCAATTTAGTTCTACTGCTTTTCTAATGAAAATTCACCTAAACACAAAGCGCCTTACTAATTATCTAATCACAGCAGGAAAATAACAAGTGTAAACTGTACAATTGTATTTTGAATTGTGCTTGGGATTGCTTCCCACGTGGCTCTTCCCTAAGGTGTCCTAACCAATAGTGTGGTTCTCATATATTAACCTAAGGAAAACAAAGCTCTAAATATTAATTCCTGCTTTCTCCTAACATTTTCAGATATCTAAAATTTGGGGGGGGGGGAGGTGTCTTTGTTTGTTTTTTTTGATTAGCAAAGTTCTTGGATTCCACACTCTCCTTCTTTTTTGCAAATCTAATTAACATTAATTGCATATCATTGTAAGATGTTAAAGTCACTGAATCATTAAATTTAACTAATAAATACAAAGTTCAGCATTTGGGAATGCACATGGATACCTAGGAAGATTGCTGAAGTTATGAATGCTTGGTGAATATTTGTTAGAAAAATTTCATTTATTCAGCAATATTTAAACTTTTAAGGTGGAGGAAAGATATTACTTAGAGAAAAGTGTGAAAAAATAGCTGATTTTCAAAACAAAGTGTACTCCTGCTGAGTCTTATTTCTTTAGACACCAAGGGTAAATGATTCTTTTCTCCCTTTAAAAACTTAGGGAATTATATATTTTCCTCTTTCTTCTTCCCTAGTAATATCCCTCCCAGCCAGAGTCAGAAGATAGAATTGTTTAAGACAATTCGAGTGAAGATAAATCTATTTTATGTTTATCTTTTTCCTTCTTTAAACCCAGCAATGAAAATGGCACTTAGTATCAGGAGGTAGTATGTGAGCTGAATCAGTTTAGAGATGCTAACGTCCGCTCTAATATTTATACATTAGCTTAAGATCTTATGCCTCAGTGAACTAACCCCAAAGCTGTATAAAAAGCAAATGCTATCTCATACAGTTCCAACTGGAAATAATTACAAAATAAAGTTATTAGAAGAAAGAAAAGATTAGAAGTAGGCAAATAATCTTTTCTCACAGATGAATATATATTTTCCTTATTTACACTCACTAAGAAATTTAAAAGTTGGCCCTGGCTGGTGTAGCTCAGTGGATTGAGCGTGGGCTGCAAACCAAAGCATCACAGGTTCGATTCCCAGTCAGGACACATGCCTGGGTTGCAGACCACGGCCCCCAGCAACCACACATTGATGTTTCTCTCTCTCTTTCTCCCTCCCGTCCCTCTCTAAAAATAAATAAATAAAATCTTTAAAAAATCCAAAATATATAAAAAAAATTAAGTCTTAAAGAAACTAGAGGACAGTGAGAAAAGAATTGAAAAAATTACTTGAACATAGGAAACAAAGATAATATCTACTACAAACCAGTAAATGCTACGCAACTCACATCAGTTCTTTTAAGGTAATGACTGGTTTCTCAGAGAGACACCAAAGAAAACCTTGATTTTGGCCAGGTCTTTGACACAGCATCCAAACATATTCTTATAAAGTAATTATGGACCTTTGAATTAGGTAATTGTACATTATATAAGATTTCCTGTTCATTAAACAATTAAACTTAAGTGGAAACTAATCTCATCTTGTATGGATATCGTCCATGATATAAAACAAGACCGTCCTCGCAACCTTTCCAATAAATGACTTAGCAAAAGGCACAAAACATTTGTTTTACAAATATGGAAATCAGGTAAAAATCTAGATGTCAAAATTATTTCCCCAGTACACTAAAGTTAACATAGTGAAATTTAAATGAAATAATTACTAAGTTTTAAATTTAGGTTTTAAAAAATCAATTCAATAAATGTAAGCAAAGAAGGCTGGAGATTGTGGTGGTTTGCATGAAAAAGAGCAGAATGCATTTTAACACACAAACTGGGCCGACTACCATACACAAACTGCTTTAAGGTGAATATAAAAATACATAAGCACAAATGAAAGCTAAATTTAGCCTCAGTTGCAATAAATAGAAATGTAGAGTCTTAGTCACAGATATGCATATTTTGCAATGGTCAGACCAAATCGGTGACATCATTTACTCTTCACTTATTCATTTATTGTTCATTGAATAATATGATAAGCATTTTTCATATGCAAGGTGAAATGCTGTTAAAAAATTCCCCCTGAAACATTTTAAGGAAACTGACAGCTGAAGGCTTCCAGGAGGAAGGCAATTAAAATAAAGAGGATTCCAAAAACCATGTCACATAAATAGTGAATGAAAACTGAGATCTTTTCACTGACAAAGAGGATAGCCATAGGAACAAACCCATGCACTCGGAGGGCTACCATAAAAATAAGGTAGAACTAAAAAGAACACATAATAACCATTAAAAGACAAATAAATAGGAGACCAAGGGAATGAAGACTTTTTTTTTAACAATTTGAGTTGTTCCTCAACAGAAGAGGCACCTCATATTTCCCAGTGCTTTGCACAGAGGAATGAATGGTGTCTTGTCCCCAGGTGAGGCACATCAGGTAGCAGGGCAGAGTCACCTGTGAAATTATGCTCTGGGAAACTCCATTCAAGGGAGCTACACTACAGATATCGCATGGCTTAGATATCTTCGCAAATTTTTAACATTTATCCTGTTTACCCTAGGATTGATCGGTCTCACTTTCTTCTGTTTACAGATTTATCCCCCACTCTACAAGCCTCAGGGCCCTTTTCTGCCAGTTACTCCGTGTTTCTACCTTCCGGGGAGCTATCTATTTACATTCCCTGGGTGGCTTACAGAGATTTTCTCTCTGGGGGTTTCAACCCTGACTATTTAGCTCTCGGCTGAATTCTCCGGAGCTGCCTGAACTCCAGCACACACTTGATACCTTCATTCCTGGGCATGTGAGTTTCCTGACCAGTCTCCTCTATGCTCTAGACCAGCGATTTTCAACCTTTTTCTTCTCATGCATGGCACACGTACACTAATCACTAAAATTCTGTTGTTCACCAAATGTATATTTGTGCAGATCTGACAAAATTTCGATGCATTCACACCAGGCAGCTATTGCTGTGTTGCCTGTTATTGTTATTATTATTTTGACAATCTCAGGGAAAAGAGGTCAGTGCCTCTGACTAAATAGTCAGACACTGCTGGGTTTAAAAATCCTTGTGGCTCACTGGTGGAAAATCGCTGCTCTAGATGCATATGGTGTCCCATTAGGGCCTCTAAACCTGAGCCTCCACTTTCAACAGCGCTTTCTGGGTTTTCCTTGGTCCTCTTTCCTGAATTTGCATTTAAGAATTTTCTAGGTATGAAGACTCCAACCATTTCGACAAAGCTCCATTTGTCTACTGACTCTGCCATTTTCTCTAAACTCAAGGGTTCTTGTAATACACTATCTCATCCTGCCTTCAGCATGAATCTTTGAGGTGTTCAATTTCTCATCAAGGGTTACTATCCCTTTTTTGATGGAATAACATCCTTTCCAACTTTAACTTGCCAAGTGCTTAGATACATTGAACATCAAAGAAAATGTCTTTCGTGTTGGCAAAGATGAAAGGATAAAAAAGTAATACAGAAACTAATAAAAAATCAAATAACAGTAATCAGAAATAGTGACTAGTCATTACTGAGATTAGTGTAAATAATCCAGGGGAGAAATAAAATCAAAGTCCAGATTAGCTGGAAGGAAAAATAGGGCTACAGATGAATTAATGAATATTGTCAATATAAATAGGAAAATATATTGAAGAGAAGTGTATTTGAAAATATTAGAAATCTTTAAATAGAAGTAAAACAGATATATATCTAATGAAATAGAGGAACTTTGACAAGAGAACCTGTATGTGCATATGTGTGTATGTATATATGCATTTATTAATTTTTTTGCAGAAAGAGAAATGATTATTTTATTCTTGAAGACAGAAAGACTTCTTTGGATATTTATCTCATTTGAACCTCACCCACTTGTGTTAGAACTAATGCCTTGCCTTTTCTATACTATGAACAAATCACACACTGCAAGAAACACACACATACACACACAAAGACGTGGTATCCCAAAATGAACAGAAGCAACAATGAAAGGGTAACATCCTTACCTTGGGACACAAAAGCACAGGACAACTGAGCTGACTGCCAGCCTGGGCATTATGACGCCTCACAGTTCTGACAAAGAGCCACGTGATGACCTTTGCGAACGTGATGCCGTGTGGAAACATTTCCTGTTTTTTCCATTACAAATAGACTAATTGTAGCCTCGACAAATTTGTGATCTTGTTTTGTTTTGCTTTATAGGCACATCATATATTCATGCATGTATCATGATAGATATAAACCTTATAAACTGGTGAGTCCCTTTCTTTGGGTCTTCCTCCGCTACTACAGTAGATATTACACTTTCCATATACAGATGAGGCTATAAAGGTACTACAGCTTAATCACAAATGCACAAATGTATCAGGATTTACATAAGTGTCTAGCTCAATATTAGTGTAGTTACTTTTGCTGAGGAGCAAATTACTCCAAAACTGAGTAGCTTAAACAACAAATATTGATTATCCCAAAGTTTTTCTGCATTAAGCAATCTGAACATTAATTATCCAGATGGCTCTGGCTTAGGTCTTAAAACACTGAAAATTAAGCTGTTGGCCAGGGCTACAGTCATGTTAGGGCTTGAACTCGGGGGGTCTGCTTTTAAGCTTCCTCACATGACTGATAGCAGGCTGCTGACATTGACACTGCTGTCTGCCATGGACGTTAATTCTTGGACACGTGAGATTTCCATAAGGCAGACCATGATATGACAGCTTGCTTTACACAGAGGAGGGAAACTAGAGGGTAACAGAGGGTGCAGAGAAAAGATTCTGGAGTCTTTCTGCAACCTATTCTCAAATGTGATATTGCAGCTCGTCTGCCACACATATTCTCCAAAAGCAAGCCACAAAACCCAGCCCACATTCATGGGGAAAGCATTATGCAAAGTGTAAATATTGAGGGGTGAAAATCATTAGGGACTGTCTTAGAGACTGCCTGCCATAGACTGAAAAAGTCCTTTTTCTGCGTGTGTGAGACACAAACTTATTTGCTTCTTTTTAAGTTATAAAGCAATTATAGAAACATCCAAAAAAGAACATTTACTTTATCAAAAAAATTGTATGGCTTCAACAAAAAAAGAAAAAAAAAGTCCTCAAAATTTAGTTTAAACACAGTAACATATTTAAATGCAATTTTTTCCCCAACACAGCTTAAAAAAATACATGTTTAAATAGCTTGGTGCTGTTCCAGATACACTATATTAGATCACTGAAGAATAATGATACTTCTGTAAAAAGCTAGATGAATAAATAAAAGTCATGTTTTTAACTGTATTAGGAATCTGTGGAAGTAATGAACATTAAATAAACTACAACTCCAGGGATGAGCATATTTCTGTGACGAGGTAAATTTTTTAGTCATTTCATTCCCTTCGGGTGCATACGCAGCTCTAAGTTCAGGCTGAATTGATCTGGTCAGACAGGGCCTGGGCAAAGAGAACACTGGCAAAGCCCTGACTCGTAGTGCAGAGCTGAGGGGGCAAACCGAAAACTTGGACAGACCGACATGTATGGCTCGAATCTGCAGAAGTCTGGTACTGAGTGCAGGGTGTGGGGCGAGGCTGAAAGCTTCAAAAGCACAGAGAGAAAATCTCCCACAGTCTTGCGGTGCTTACGGAACATGGACTTGCCCACTGGGGAGCCTGTTTCCCACATGGTCACTGCCCCCTCTTTAGGCATATGAGAGCCTCAGATCTACATAAATAAGACAAGCGAGGCAAAAACCTGGACCATCTGAAGGGCAGAGCTATATCTCTTATAATTTTTTATAGTAACAACAAGACTCATCAGACCTTCGATCAAGCTTGGTAATATGTTAAAGGAAACAGGACAAGATTAGTAAAATGGATTGAAAGATGGAGAATTTCATCAGAGAAGTGTAGTTTAGAAAAGGAATGGAATGGACATTCGAAAACTGAAAAGTATAGTGTCTGATATTAAAAATTAGTTGCATGGGTTAACCTCAGACTCAATAGGGTAAAAAAAAAAGAATTAGTGATTTCTAAGTGAGGAAACAGAACATAAATGAACTAAAATACACAAATTAGAGAAGAATAAAGAAAAACTGTCCAACAGACATAAAAGAGAAACCCAAAATAGCTAACATTCTTATAATTAATTCATAGGTGCAGAGATAATGGGGCGGAATTAAATATCCAAAGGCATAATGAATGAGAATTTCCCAAAAGTGACGAAAGGTATTATTCTGTATGTTTCTGAGGCAGTGAACCCTGGTTAGGATAAACACACAGTCAAGCACATGCCACACTGAACCTACATGGAGAATATATTCATATCCAAGACAAAGAAAATCGTGAAAGGAGAGAGAAAAAAAGACACATTGTCATCAAAGAAAAAGCAGTAAGACCGACAGCTAATTTCTCAATATGAGTGATGGCAGCCAGGAAACAATGAACGATGATGAAAGCAACTGTCAAGTATGCTCTATGCCCAAGTGAAACAGTCTTTGAAACTAAAGGTTAAACAAAAATGGTTGGTTCCAGACAAACCCACATTAAAGAAATGTATTACCAGTGAACCTGCACTGAACAAAAAACTTAAAAGCTGTCCTTAGGTGAAAGAGTGATCCTTAATGAAAACACACCAAAAAGGACTGAAGAATACTAACCAGCAGTAGCAAATATGTAAATAAATATAAATTAATATTAACTTTATAAAGCAATAGTTGGCTGTCTAGTGAAATTTCAATTATATCTCAAAGCATATCTATACAAGAAAATAAGAAAGCCAGTGTACAAAATGCGTTAACAGATTTTAAAATCTATAAGGCTCTAGAAGTATGGGGTACTGGTAAAAGTACATTTTTATAAGACCGTAATATTAGTTAAGAAACCAATAACATTGAATGCAAGCTGTGTTTGGTATACAAAATCCTTTGCTTTCCTTGCTCCCCCGGGATATAAATCCAAGGCAGATCGCATCAAATTCAATAGTTTATTTTCTTAAGTTAAAATGTAAAACAGTGGGCAGATGATAAACACAGACAATTCGTACGTTCTTGGTGTCTGTAGAGGAAGCAGAACTGTGGGTGTGAGAAGGCTGCTGGGACACCAGGCAGCTCCTGCTTTGATCCATGAGCATATGCAGGGAAGTGAATGAAAGTTCTCAGCAGCCAACACACAACGATTTTAATTACTTACTAGCTCAAGTAGAATCACTAATAGCCAAATTTGATAGAAACCCATTTAGGAAAATAAAAATGAGCCCCTTCAATATTAATTAATCCCTTCGTAAAGCAATGCCAGTATTCTACTGGAACATGCAAACATTAATGAAAATGTATGCAAGATTCACACGAGCATTACATTAATTCATTTGGGTTGGTGGGGACACCAAATAAGTTCATAAAGCTTCATAGTTGAAACGCGTTGTTGCCTAAGCATATTTTGTAAACATAAAATACTTTATCTTTTAACAGTACTTTCTTTTTATATAAAAGCTATCATGGATTTAGTAAGAAAAACTCAAAATTAACATGCCCATCCTAGATATATCCAGCTATGTTATAGCTCTATGAACAGTTGGAAAAATTTAGATTAACTTAATTTGCATAATGCATTTATGTTCCTGATCTATTCAAATATGATAAAAAGTGTAAAGACGTATTAATTTAAACATTCTGTTGTGGTGTTCGTGTGTTACTTTAATTTGCCTCATAGTTCTTTCCTTCTGAGTCCTGACCAGTTCTCTCCAACGTTGAAACATGCTCAGCTCGGTATTTTCCGAGGGGGCCTGAATGTTAGCAGAACTCGGGCTCAGTGATAATCAATATGGATTTTCAAATAATCAGAGTAAGTTAAGTTAGAAATGGGATTGTAGAGACAATTTAAAACTAGTAGGATAGTAGGATATCAGAGGGAAGTCATATTTAAGACTCATAGAAAATATTTAAAAATCTGTATTCTATAGATTTTTATTATGTGTATGAATGTAGAGGGTAGTATATAATAATTTAATCAGAATATACTTTAATTATTCATACTAATGCTAAAAAGATAATAAAGCATTTGCTACCATTGCTGTTAATGATATAAGCATTATCAAAATTCATCTGTATTTTATAGTTGAAAACTCTAATATACTGATACTTATTAAAATTTTTACTTTTCAATTATATTTGATATTCAATATTATTTTATATTACTTTCATGTGGATAACATAGTGATTAGATAATCACATACAACACTTTACAAAGTGTTACCCCAATAATTTCTATACCCACTTGGCATAGTATATAGCTATTACAATATTATTGACTATATCTCCTGCCGTGTTAAGAACCATCCTTGCTAAATGAACCCTACCTACCATTGGCTTCCTCCATTTATTTTTTAGACTTTACCTCATAATCTGTCATTCCCAGATGGCTAAACAAATGTCCAATCACTTCCCACAATTTACTACTCTTTGTTAAAATGCGATCTAAATCTTTGGGTCTAATTTCTTCTTTGGGGTTTCTACTTCATTCTGTGATGCTTCCATGAATGTGAAATTAAGATATATACATACATACATACATACATACATACATACAGATAGAGAGAATATAAGCCTTTTCTCCTGTTAATCTCTTTTGTCAATTTAATTCACAGGTCTGACAAACAGAACCATTGAGGGCAGAGGCCATTCCTTACAAAATATACAATTGTAGATCAAAATCCCCAGGGTTGATTTACAGAAAAGATGTTATTAAAATGAGAAAGTCAACCAACAGACAAACTACTCAAAATAAATAATTCAAAGCTTTTAATATATGCACTATGGCGTAAAATAAAAATCCTACATGAATCACTACAATCCTTAAATACTCAAATACAGTCAAACCACAAAAGATTCAGGTATAAAGCATAAAACAAAGACTTTGTCACTAAATATTTTTCTCTAAATTGGAGTCAATTAAAGACCAAGTTCTTACTTCATATTCTTTCAAAAAGTCCTAGTATCAACTTCTAGAATTATATTGCCAAGGCAAGTAGGTATTTGCATATAATTTTTAAAAATTCATAAAGATGAGTGTTTACCCTTAAGCACAGCTATTATTCACTGTCAAAAATTTTTATCAGAGAGATAGTGGCAATATCGATGTCTCCCAAAAATTGTGACATTTCTTTAATGACTTGCATGCTCAAGCAATACCACCAAATATATCCTCAGATCTGGTTTAAACCAGCTCCAGGTGTCATGCAGACGCACCTCATTTTCTCGTGCTGTGCTCTATTGCACTTCACAGGTGTATCAGTTTTTTACAAATTGAAGGTTGGTGGGAGGAGCCTTGTGTCCAGCAGGTCTGTCAGTGGCATTTTTTCCAGCAGGTTCAGATGATGGTCAGCATTTTCTAGCAATAAACTACTTTTAATTAAAGTATGTACCTTGTTTTGTGTCTTAGACATAATGCTACTGTAAACAACAGACTACAGTAAAGATGACTTTTATACGCACACTTGGGGAAATCAAAATGTTCACGTGTCCTGCTTTGTTGAAACGTTTGCTTTATTGCCAGTGTTCTGGGGCAGAAGCCCTAACATCTCTGAAGTACACCAGATCCTAAAACTAAATTTACTTATATTGCTATTTTCACTAACATTCAAAAGAAAACCTAAAATAAAGAGAATGCAATTCAGGTGCTTGTCTAAAGCTGACAAAAGATTTAGAATTCTTGGCACATATTAGCATCAGCTAGTTGCTCTTATCCTTTTTGATAATATTTTTACATAAAGCTGAAATAAATTATGAGCTTCCTTTTCTAATTGTATTTCTACTATACCACAAGGAAAACCCACTGTTATTCAAATCAATCTTTACTCCCAAAATGGTTGCTAGTGACACCCTGATATTAGCATCTAACAGCCTCATCAATTCCAGACGACAAAAAAATAGGTGCTCCTATTGTATGGTTAGGAGAGAGTTCCAAATCCAGAGAATAGTCTTAATTTCAGTGTCTTCAGAATCTTAAGGAAGTTCCTGTCTTTAAAAGGTGAAGGCAATTGTATTATGGACTCCTTTTCTACACATCATATTGGAAATGAATACAACTTTTGTAGTTTTGCATGGGAAAACTGACTTTGATATCTAGGACTTTATTATACTTGTTACATTCAGAGAAGATTGGAAGATTATTTTGCTTGCTATTATTGATTTCTTTGGTAAAATTCAAAATTGATATTTTATTTTTAAAAGTTTTTTGGGGGGCTTTTTAGGACAGCTAGTAGGAGACTTCGTTGAAAATTTTCTGATCAAAAACAGCTTCACTTCACATACATATGGTCCTACCTTCTGGGTATTTCTCCCCGTTCTGGAGAACACACAATTGTCCTATTTTGTTGCTATTCGACAGCCCAGAAAGTTTTCAAAAGACATTAATACACAAGCCTTTCCCTCCACTGTTGATGTCTTTAAAAGGGTAGATCCTGCTCCATTTTCTTAGAACAGAATTAAACCGGAAAAAATAACACTTACAAAGACAAAGTAAATAAAGTCACAACTCAAATGGTAGGTTCTCTCATTCGATTTAGCGGGTTACTAGAAATACTAACCCAGAATGAGACTATAAAATTAAAGTGTACATATTTATTTATGTACTTTAAACCTAATTCTAGTTATCACTATGTACCAGTTTCTATTAGAAAGATATTTTATTTTCACCCCCTTTTTTTTTTTTGACAGACGCATTTCCAAAGGTTTACCTTCAGCTGATGAATGTGGCGGCCGAGAAGGCGCCGCCCCTTCCCGCAGACGCACTGCTCTCAGTGTCGCTGTGGCTCTGGGAAGAAGGGGCGGAAGCAGACGTGAAGGCTGTGAGAATACTCTCCTTCTTCCGCCATCACACCCCAGCCCGCTCTTGGGAATTTGGAGCTCAAGTTGCAAAGACAAAGTTGGGGGTGTCACCACCGTTGCCCGCGGCTCCTGCTCATTTCACTTGTGGGAGCTGGAGCCGGAGCCGGCAACGTGCCCGTGTTTGTGAGAAGGGCCTTCAAAGGAGGTGACACAGGCTAAATCAGGTCCTAAGGGTGCAACCCTAATCCACTAGGACTTGTGTTCACATAAGAAGGAAAATTAAACAGCAGAGGAGATGTGTGTGCACGGAAGACAGGCCATGTAAGGATGCAGGGAGAAGGCAGCCAGCCGTCTCCAAGACTGGCAGAGATCTCCCACCAGGGACCAATCCTGCTGGCACCGTGATCTTGGCCTTCCATCCCCCAGGCCAGTGAGAAAGTACACTTCCATTGTTGAAGCCAGCCGGTCCGTGTAAGTCTGTTTCAGCATCCCAAACAGACTCACACAGACAGTTGGGGCTGCATATTTGCAGAGGTGAGGGCCGCGAATCCACAAACTGACCGGGACTGATCACTGTGGCCTTTCACCTTTGCGTCCATCTGGCTCCCCTCTGTACCCTGTTCTGACCCTGCCGGGGGACGACTGACCTGGCTCCCTCTGTCCATGAAACCTGCCTAGGCTGTAAGACCTTGCTTTCTCCACAAATTAATTTTTCGCACAAGCCCATGATTTCCATTTACAAACGTATAGTACAGTTTTCGCCTTTGCCTGCCTCTGGCACTCCCTGGGGGAGAGGCACGGTTGTGTTTGGTTACATAGGCCTTCCCAACTAGACCAGGACTTCCTGCCCCATAGTGGTCAACGGTCATGCACTTCCTACTATTTCTTACGCTGCAGGAAAAATGCGTTGGTTGGTTGATTTCCCACTTTGCCTATTTCACCCCCTTGATAAAAGATGGGATTTCTCTTCTACTTTTCAAGCTTCTGTTGATATCCATGCCCTCTCTTTATATATCAATATTGTTGTAAGGAAAAATATGAGTTTTAAAAAATGCTTTCTCTATATTTGGTGCAATTAATATGTATTGTTGTCAATTAAACCAAAATTATTATAAATGATAAATTATGGGTGGTATCAGAAAACAATAATGCCAAGGGAAAATTATCTTCCTTTTAAAAAATACTATATATTTTTATAGAGTTTATTTATGTATGTATGGCATATATGGCTTATTTATTATCTGCTAATATAATTTTACTTATGTTTACCTTTTATTTATGTTAAATAACTTAGTTTGTGATCTGAATGATGATCGATTAAATGAGCCCTTGAAAGCCATTAGCACACGGCCTGAGAGGTTGGAAGAATAACCCTGTTCGACCCCTGAGACGAACTCTGCATATGCACTCTGGCAGCCTGGTTCTGGTTATTTGGAGACCCCTTACATGCAATGGCAGCAGGGTTCTGTGGTTAACAGAACCCCCGGTGCTGGCTTGGATGAGGTAAGCTCCTAAAAATGTCCGGGTAAGATTGTGGGTGGCAGCAGAGTTGGCAGAAAATACTCCACTCCCTTGTTTAGATCCTAGAACAGGAATGGACGTCTCAGGTGCTCCTCTCAGCACTGTTTTCCCCAGGGCCCCCTCTGTGAAAATGTCTTAGAGACACCCCTGTTGCTATCCACGGGAGATCATGCCAACGAGAGTGTTAATGGGAGGGTACATCGGTCCCCTCGCCTGGACTGGAATTTCTGCTGAGGCTACAGAGGGGAGACGGATGTGGGAGGTTCATCAAATGAGTCCCGGAAAATTCGTGCTGTCTGTCTTCTCTGTCACAGATAATCAAGAAGCAGGGACATAGCCACGTCTTTAGCAAGCCTATGTGTCTTTAATTCAATGGTTTGGAGACCACGTTAGGCTTACATTTTCTCCACTACTTTCTAATCGTTGTCAAAATTGTTTCCAATGCTCTTCAGAACACTTTTGTATGTATTTATTCCAGGCATGATACCTAAGGCCAGCCTTGCAACCACAGGTATTTCTTGGATGATTTGAATGAGCTACAAATCAATTCCCCTGACCAAATATATCATTCTCGTTAAGGACTTTTTAAATAAACTTTAATAAGTAGGAATTTAAAGTTTTGTGCTAATTCTCAGGTTTCTAATAGCCGAGTATTTGAACCATATAAATCTTGGAAATCTAATTAGACAATGTTAAGTTCTTCCGAGTGGAAGCCACAGATGTCTCACACTGGGAAAATCAGCAAGCCTCAGGGTTTGTTTGGTCTAGAGGAGTGTCAAATTTTCATGGATAATTTAAGAGCTAATAACTCTAATTCTTTCCCGTAAACCAAGAGATGATAAATGATGATTGCACTGAAACTGTAAAATTAACCCTCTAGGCTAATGAAACTTTTCAGGAACCATCGAGGAAATTCATTTCTGGCACTTAATGTTTCTTTATTGCCAATCTTTCTAGAGTTGTATTATCTCTCACAATGTGACAGAAGAGGCAGATAAACTCAGTGGAATAATGTGATTCAAAAAGAATTCTACGTCAAGAGGAGCTTCAAGTATCCTTCAACTGTTATTCTCCCTGAAAAAGTATTATAGAAACAAACACATTCTTCAATTTGGAATCCGAGTGGAATTTTTATTTTTTATATATTTTTGCTCGTATAGCATCAAATAATGAATTTCCATAAAGAAAATCAAAGGGTCCTGTAAATAAAGACTTGCATCAAATACTTTGCTATGACATAATTTTATTAAGTATGTAATGTAACTGGTCAACTAAAATTTTACTGCAAAATTAACATGAACATTTCTATAGATTATTGGTACTTAGGACTTAATATTCATGGTTAAAATTACTACAAATTATTAAAATTCCCTTTATCCTCACTGTTGACTCTAAGCTATACTATTTTAATCTTTTAGAAATATTGAATCAACTAAAGTCAAGCAACTTTCTGATTTTCACCTGTGAAGGACCGGCTCTCAAAGCCTGGTAGGAGAAGTCCGCAGACTGCAGGCTCATTCATGGAGCTCACTCCAGCCGCAAAGGTTTCCATCATGTGGTTTATCCTCAGTCTGACCTTCAAGGGACCCTGATGTTTCTAGCTGGGAGACTAAAGCTTTGCCGCCCAAAAGGAACGAGGAAATAGCCTACTTTTAAATCATTCATTAGCACTTAGCATTCGGAAATCCCAGTGGCAATGGCCAGAGTTAACTCCGTGCAGTTGTTTTGAAGTCTGGGTGCACCCAAACACAGGGTAGTGGGCAGGCCCTCGGGGAAGTTCAATATCATCGCAGACCCAACCTCGCTCTCAATTAATGGAACGCCTACGGTGTTCCACAGTAGTGCTCCCCACTAGGATTTATGACTGGAATTACCTCATTGAATATTGGCCTCTAAATGGTAGGCACTCTCCAGAGTCACCGCCCTGGCCTCTTCTGCCCTTCTGTAGTGAGACGGGGGGCACTGAGGAATTTCTCTAGACACCAATTTAAATTCTGTCTATCTGAGTTCCTGCTATTGATTTTTCATAAATGATGAAATGAAAAACTTGATCAGAACTCCAATACAGTAGGGCAAGTGGTGGCGTGGTGGGTTAGGAAAATAAACTGAATAAAAGATAAAAATGGTGCAGGTACTTTCCTGTATCATCATTTGCAAAATTTACCTTGTCGTGGGGGCATGGGATTAGAGAACTATGGCTCGGTCTGGAGTGCGCTGATTTATGAGAAAATGTGTTTTTACTACATGCAAAATCTTATTTTCTAGTGCTCTTTGTCATAGAATCATGGATATAATAAAGTAAGTGAAACCTAAGCAAGATTAATAGACCTTCCAGCCATACCAACCTTTCTCCTGACACTCACATAAGGGCAAAAGTGGCCCAAGAATCTATGACATATGGATACCAATCAGGTTTCAAAGATTTCTTTTAATTACATAGTATTAGCTTAATGTATTTCTCAGTCTGTATATAAGCATGCATTTTTTAAATGTATTCCTATATACTCAGAATGCGCCATTACTTTAAAAACTCTAAGTATACGTTGTCATTTTT
This sequence comes from Tonatia bakeri, assembly GCA_004024845.1. NCBI lineage: Eukaryota > Metazoa > Chordata > Mammalia > Chiroptera > Phyllostomidae > Tonatia > Tonatia bakeri. The sequence goes on from PVIA01001206.1 coordinate 273,853, forward strand.
CTCTCTGTGTTGGGAAGTGTCAAGTCATCTGTAAGACAAGTGTCCCATTTTCTTTCAGGCCTAATGGGGACTTCAGCGCTACACATCACACTAATAAATAAGCAATCGCACTCACTCTGCCTGAGCGAAAGGCTTCTCCCGGGTTTCCGACCAGGGTTTGAACAGCGGGGTTTCTGTGGTGCAGGCGAAGGGATGCCTGTATTGAGGGGTGTGCTTTGGAGAAAGAAGCCCCAACCATGATGAAGAAAACGTGTTCATGAAAAGCTCAAAATTATTATAAATCCCAATGCCGCTACATCAACACGACTTAAGTCTCAAAGAAAGGTCTGTTAATAAATTAAGGAAAAATTCCCACCCAGAAAAAAATTAAGCGCTTACATAGAACATTAGACAAGGTATATGGTTGCAAAGGAAGAGATTTTATGTCGTATTGATTTTTTAATGCTATTTTTTTGGAAAAAAAGGTTCTTCCTCTTTTTTTCTTATTTAATTACTCTGTATACTGCCAGAAAAGGCTGCCTGTCTTTGTCTTTGCTTTCTGTTTGGCTTTTAGATATCAAATGACATTACTAACTCTAAAAAAAAGGGAATAATTAAAGGGCTGCCCGGGTTATTAAACAGAGGAAAAGACACACCACCTTGAGCACTGACCATATAACTCTTGTTGAAGACTCTCATTCTTAGCCACGGAGACATGTCGTTACAGAAACTTAGAGCCTGGACTTCTTTGTGCAGGACGGACATGTTGCCAAAGCCTGTGGCACTCTGGCATGATGCCATCCTTTCTCCTTTTGATGGGAAGAAAAAAAATGTCTGACAACATGAAAAGAGTTGTCCCTCTGAGACTTCATTGCTGGGCCAGTACTGAATTTGCCAATTCAAATAGACAGAAAATTCTGAACAAAGCATGCGTGTCTCCAGGATAATGAACTCCGATCCCGTGGAGGGACGGAAAGTTCCTTTGTACGACAACATCGACAAATAGTGCAGATATCTGAAATGAACCAATCCTTCTCTTCTCATTAATCAATCTCAATATGATGATTAGACGAACGAAATTGCCTTATAAAATATTCATGCAATACGATTTAGAGGCTGCTTAATGAGGGACGTACCATCCTTGCTGGGATGAGTGAAATTCCCTTAAGTCGCAAATAGAGAGCTGAACGGAGTGAGGGTTATATTATGGTGTTTCAAAACAAACTTCTTTCTTCTCTAACATTCTACTGGGTAGTCCATACAAATGCTAATGTTGCACTACATTTGCGCTCACTCCCCTTGCTTCCACCCTCATTCCGTCTGACTGCTTTGGAGGAACACAAGCGACCACAGAGTCTAACCTGTTATGTACCCAACGGGCCCTCAGTGTGGCTTGGGAATCTCTCCCAAACCACCTTTGCTCTTTCAGAACTCCTCCCTGGGCAACAGTCCTCAGAAGTGATAATTAGTTCAACCTTTGTTGAGAGCCAGCACTGACCCATCCAGCACTTATCTTCAAAGAGATTGCAGATTCATGGGGCAAACAAAAAAACATGATTTCTTAAGTCATGAGAACTGTCATTGAAATGTACATAGATACTTTAAAAAGCTAGGTAAGCCTCACTCCAGTTTTGGGAGCAAAGGAAGTATTGTTCAAAGACTAGAAAATCATCTCTTTGAAATGCACTCACCGAGGAAGATAACCCCCACCTCCCCTTTTCTGTGGGCAGTCAAGAGCGTGACTGCAGTGGGGACCCTTCTCCAAGCTGTGCCACTCAGCCCTGACATAAAAATAGGACACGTCTAATTTTCCTTTAGAGAAAGCCAACAAAATAGCAATAATAGTAACCCCGATCACCTGATGAATTTGGGTGAAACTCTGTGTGACCTATGGTGCCATCAGGTACTCTTACTTGACAACCAGTTATTGTTGATCTTGAGAATGTGTGTGTCCTGTGTTGCCTGCTTGGGTGGCTGCATCCAAATACGACATTTTCTTTGTGGCTTCGCAATCTCTTTAGAGGGTTGTCTGAGACGTGCATCCTGGTTCAATGTGTATTACATAAGAACACTGTTTTGTTTTTCTCTTCTATCTATGTGGAAAGGTTTTCTGGATTGACAGATTCTCTTTTTCAATTGTATTTCTCAAAAAGAAGCTTATAGTTCTAGTATCCCATTTCACAGATGTGGAAACTGACCACAGAGATATCTTGCTTAGTGATAGGGCAGGAAATTCACTCCAGTGCCCAGCTCTGGAAGCCACCACTTTACTCCCCTGTTATTAGATGACCTTGGTATCTTATATGCAGGCTTCTCTTGGGTTCATTTGCACAATAATCATACTTTTAATTCCATAGCTCCTGGTGCACTGCTGGTCATATTGGGGCACAAAATGAATAATGAATTGATTTATGAATTTATTTCTCATGTGTGAGATATTCAATCTACTGGAATTTATGGTAAGAAGGTGTTTCTTTTTAATATTTGTGGAATTATATTCCTATTGCTCCATTTCCCTCAAAAGAGTTTCTACTCATTCTCTTAGGAAACTTTGCATGCATTTCTGTTTGTGCCAGAGTTAAAATAAAACAGCTGTGCTTGCTTATTCAATGTCTATTCAAATCAAGTTGAAGGGAAACCTACCCTTCCACAAAGACACAATAAATATGTCAAATCTAAATTCAAAGAAAACTAAACTGCATGATTCCTCATTCTAGTAGTATTCAAAAGTCATTGTCAGTAAGTTCTGCCTATCATTTTTGTCATTGTCTTTCTGCACATTGAACTTCCGCATTGTTTCACTAGAGCATGCTAAATTATAGCACAGAAGTTGAAATACAGGCTCAGAAGTAAAAAGGATCTTGGTTCTAGTCCCAGCTTCCTTCTTACTGACTCTGTCATTTGAAGAGAGCTCTATAAACTTCAATTTAAAAAAAATTCTGACATGAGTAGAATTGCCAGACTTAGCAGATAACAATACAATCTTGACTCCTAGGTTCCTTGGAATGCCACATACCTGGTAACCTCTCAGAGACAGTGGCCATTATGATTATATTCTAATTCTATGATATATATGTATATATATTAAAGAAAAACTGTACAGGGATTGGCAAAAGTAGGTTTACTGTTGTGAATATACAAAACAGAGAGTTTATTCTTGTATTATTTGTTATTGTATCGCTTGCTTGTATTATTTGTCTTCTTGTCATTGTTGCTTTGTATTCTTCCTTATGACTTATCTTTTAGATAATGAGGACTGGTAATTTCACCCACTTCTGCCCACCCACTGTCTAAGACGGATTCTCTGCAAGTCTTCCTACATTTACCCATGTGTAATGTGAGGTGTAGCATTAACAAAGAAGTATATAGAATTTCTAGGTGATCACAAAATGTCCCTAAACCTTGGCTGTTATAAAATATTTCATTTTAGTTCATCTTCAAAAATTCATATGTAAGAGTCTAAAATTCATGTTTAAGGTGGTAGTCCTCAAACGTCTGTGTTCAACTTGGGTGAATCTGAAATCATTTAAAAAATAGAGAACTGTGACAAACCATCCTTAATCCACTGTTTGTGTTTTTAACTGTATTGGAAAGGTGTATTTTGCTTAGCACTCGCTTGACATCTGTGTCTTGGGCCAGGCCAGCCTTCTCTGCCATTTCCCATCTGAGCCTTGTTATTTGAAATGTTCAGGTTCAATTATGGTGAATAAAGAATGAACCATTTTCTCTCATTTTTCCAGAGGAAAGTTTATATTCCCGGCTGCAGTAGTGGAATAAAAGCCAGTGCGGTGCGGGGCCAACATTTCGGTGACGGCAGACCTGCTTCCTGCCGGCTCCACTCAAAGTAGCTACTCTGCAAAAACCCATCTCTCCATTTTCCCAGCTTGGTCACAACAATTTTCTTTCACCTTGGTTTGCTCCTTAATTATATGCTTATGTTCATAGCCTTTCTGCCCATAAAAGATAGTGAGCCCCACCCTGGGGTCTTCACCAGGAATACCCTTCAGGTGCACCCACAACACTACAAAGAAAGGGAAGAGAGTCTTGGGTCCCTGGTCGTCACATTGGTTGTGCTCTGTCAAACATAAGGAGCTAGGTCACAGGCACACACTGAGCCATCTGAGAGGAGTTCCAGAACCTGGCACATGGCCTCTAGGCTAAAACACCTATTTCTATGGCAGCATCTTATCAACTGGCTCTGCCATCTGAGACCCCTGTGATGGTGGGGTATGGGGGATGCTATCCCCAGATTCCTTTCCCTAACGTTTCTGCTCCCCTCCTATGCCAGGCGTAGCTTATTAATTGTATTCATGTCCAAAATCTTACAGTCTGGATTTTATTTCAACTTTACACTATTAAAATTTATTCACTATTCTATTTCCTCTACTAATGACTATTGTCCTTTTTATTTCAGTTTAAAATGACAATTTAGTATATATAAGAATAAAACTACCTCCATATCTCTCCATTTCTGCATTTCTCTCTGATGGCTTCCTTATCTCTGTTGAGGCATACAGCATTTTTTTTCAAAACCACGGACCACATTTTTGAGAGATGCAGACCAAACACAGGTGTGGGGAGCTTCCCCCACACCTGAGAAGATCAGTTTCTCTGGTGAGTGGTATCACTGATTCTTTGGGTCTAGAAATTACTTTCCACTACTTAATAACCTCCATATAAAGGGCACCCCCAAATCTCTACAAGTCCCCTTGATAGTCCATGATGCTTCTCTGTCTGTAAACAGATTTCCTTACCTTTGAGCTGACTGGCCCGGTGGGACCAAGTGCTCAGGACTTCCCAGGCAAACCCTGAAGCATCGTCCATGTCCCTCACCCTGCACCAGGGAGAAGCCTTCACAGGCTTTGTTCCGGCTTTCCTATCAGCTCACTGCATGGAAAATGCAGTGGACTTCAAGGTCAGCCCGTGCCCACACCGGTTTGGGCTCCTGCTAAGTGCTGCATCTTTGAGTCCAGTCTACCACCTGTAGCAAGCACTGGCGTTCTCCACTGGAACACAGGGACTAGAAGCAGTGACCACAACACCCTCACTTCTGCAAAATTCCGACCCGTCAGCCACCCATTTCAAGGGCAAACTGGACTTGGACACTCCACGGCACCAAACGGTGTCTGATCATGCTGTCCAAATAACTTCTCCCCTACTCTTCACAGCCTGCCCACCCCGACCTGTCACTTAGATGATCACTCCCTCCGAAGATTCCCTCCTCACCCTTCCACTAGGGGGTGATATTGGGCAGTTCCCGCCCCTGGATTCTGGTCTCTGTGTCTAGGGCACTTGACCAACTTCCTCCTTACATTACAATCTCCTGTGAGTTTTGCCACCCATTTTACTACATTTTCAATTTCTCAAGAAAATGAATTGCTCCTTATACAGGGTTGGGCAGAAGTAAGGCTTGCTTGAGGGTGGTTGGTAGTATACATGGGTGTCTCACATGAGATGGGCAGCAATTGGAACATTTCACCTAAAATGTCATATGATGTGCTTGAGTGTGATACTGTTATGTTACAGAATTGCATGCTTATGATTTTTTAATAAAAGACTTTATAGTAAAAAAGGGGTGTTATTTGTGCTGGGCCCTGTATATTTTATATTGGTGTCGATTTTATATGTTACAAAAAGGTTACATGCATTATATATTTTTGAGTTTAAATTACATCTTAAGATTTTTAATTATGATAATATTATGAAAGCTTTAATATAAAAAGCATGAAAATATTCTAGAAAACTAAACACGGGACTATAAATTTGCGATATAGTTTGATAGTTCTCTGTTTCTTCTCTCTTTTTTTATAACAGATTTCCCAGATTCATCAAGTTCTACAGTGAGTTTACAATCCTTTACCTTTCTCCAGGCTGGGTCATGTCAGAGTTATTATTCATCCCATATCAATGGGTGTTGGCATTTTGATTACTGCACATGGCCACAAGTGTTGTCGAATTTAATGCTAGTCATTCCCAATTGAACAAAAAACTCATAATACAAATATTCTGCACCTTGCAGTAGATCTGGCTTTATTACGAACTATGTGTGCTCTGCTCCACCCACCGCCCTTGCTGATGAGAATGTGAGTATTTGGAAGGCGCACCTCTGCTCCGGCAGAGGGCTGGTGGCACCAGGCACCTGCAGGGCCTTCTTTGCTCCTCATCTCCAAAAGTCTCCCTTCTCTCCCTCGATGTCTCCCTTGGCAACGCCCGCTTTTAAAGACACTGGTTGAAAGATGTTTCATTTCCCCATGTCAATTTCCAGCTCTTAAAGTCAATGGTAAGATGTTAATTAAAGTAAAAGGCAACATCGCTTTCTACCCCTTTCTGAAAACATAATCTTAAATATCAGAAGAAAATGGAAAATTTGAAATGTACTCTGTTCTCTTTATGCCTTATTTTGAAAAGCCCAAGGGAATAAGATTTGTATTTGTCTTATTTAAGCACACTGGAGGGTCAAATCTATTTCCTGAAATTGGAGAAGCAACACAAAGGCCTTTAGTTTTCAGCTGTGCAGGAGGCGTTCAGGGTTGAAGTCTGAGGTAGCCCTCCTCTGCTGGCGTCAGATCACCCCTGAGTCTCCAGTTGTCTACCCCGGCATTTGGTGGAGAAGCTACGTCCACAACTGAAGCATTCCTTTGAAACATAGGAGATAATGTAACACAAACTTTCACATAGCAAGAAAGAGAGGGGGTCTGCTTGTGGCATTTTCACTGTTGTCGTTTGGGCCCAAGGGATAGCCATTTAAAATATCCTTAAAGTGAAAAGGAACATGATTTATAATCAGGGCATGCTCACACGCCAAATCCATACTGCAAGACATACGTTCCTGCGCGGGTCTGGAATGGCGCCACGGCCACAGTGGCTGTGGGCTTCTGTCTCTTGGCCTCACTTTCTACATGCCCAGTGCGTGGCTGGCTCCCAGCACAACACACACACACCCTGTTGGGTCTCCCCGCTTAATTATGGCTCCTGTCCCCAGCATATGCTTCATACTGTCAACAAAAGGAAAAAGCCTACTTCCATTTGGACCAAATTGAGTGTCTTTAAAATATTCAAAAATGCTTTTTTTTTTACAATAACATATGGCCATGCATGATGTTTTCCATTTTTTTCTAACAGTATCTATCCTTAAGGATAAATTATATATTCCAAGATTAAATTAAATGGGAATGGGTCCTGCTGTTAGAGAAAAATGTTTTTGTGCTTCTGCTTGGCTTTCTATATTACTGTTTATTAAATCTTTAAAAACTTAAATAACCCTACAATAAAATTTAGGGAGATGAAAAATTGCATGTGCTCCTATCATAATGGCTTTTAGTATATTAAAAAGTAACATTAAACCCAACGATTGTATAAACTCAAATAACAGAACTAGACCTTAGGTGGCATCAAATACTGCCGCATGCATCATCCAACAACATTTTTGGATTTTCAATTGCTACCTGAATCCTGTCCCTTCTCCTTTCCTGCCTTAGCAGTGCACAAAGGCTTGACATCTGCATATCGTCCTTGTCCTCTGAGTAATAGAGAAGGACAACCACCTTTCTCCTTCCTCTTACATATTCACAGCACTGTACATCTACATTGTATTTTCAAGTTTGCAATGCCCTCCCACAACCGTGACCTCAGATCTTACAACAAGCAAGAGGGCGAAACTTATCGGATGTGATACCACGTCCTGGCTTTGGATCTACGGCTGTTCCCTGCAGGTACCTGCTTCCAACTGACACCTTCTGGAAACACACAGGCTAGACCAGCTCCGCCCTTTGTACTCTCCCTCAGGGCAGCAAGTTCACCTCCTTCAAGGCACCAGTGGCAACTTGCAACGATCGCATTTAAATATTCATATGCTCTTTCATTTTCCATTCTGCTCTCCAGAACCTACGATCTGTGTGGTGCCTGTCCTTAGAATAGTCCCTGGCTATCATAAACCAGTGGGTATGGCTAAGGAAGGTCTGTGTCTTGTCTAAGGTCAGACCATGGACTCGTGTCAAAATGATAATTGGAGGAAGTAACCGTGGGGACAGCAGTCTGGCCCACTCCTCCACCACGGCTTCCAAGCATGATCAGCAGGAGGACAGCTAAGGATTAAGGAGCGGCTCCTCGCAGTCTGGGGTCATGCTAAAGACGCCTGCCCAAAAGTTAGCTCAAGTGTAGTCACGATCGGCCAACAGACAGAACAGGTCATAACAAATCATTTCAAACATATGTATGTTTGGGTCAACATGTCGTTTTTGTTTTGCGATTGTTCCTCTGTGTTTCCATCCACACCTGTCACCGCGGATCCCAGGCAAAGCAAGCGTTGGAAAGTACTTTGAGAAGTTGCTGCATCCTTTGTCTGCCCTACTGTCAGTGCCCTGCTGTGCCGGAAAGGGAACAAACTGGAAACGAACATCCCACACTGGTCTACCTCCCTGCATATGTGAACATGAACTACATCTCTATGCTACAGGATACATCTTAGAGTATTTATGAAAAATTACTCATGGCAGCAATTATGCCCTAAAGAGTATCCTAGGGACTGAAGGAACAAAGGCAACACTCCAGGTAAACTTCTTACTTCTACAGGTGATCTGACTTAGGTAGTAGAAGAACACTCTTTAGAAGGCTTAATACTGTTTGCTTTAAAAATGCTAAATAATAGGTCAGCTAGATGTGAAACATTCTTTACTTGTTTCTTGTCAATGTTCTATTTTATTTCACATAAAATGATTTATAATATTAATCGGATAGATGCAATTATTATTTTGCAATGATGTTTAAAGATTATATTGATGAGTCATTAGTAGGATTATTTTGAAAATAAATGAAATCTAATCAAGTTGCTCATTTTGAAATACAGTGCCATATATGATAATTTAAAAAAGCAAAAGTTATATAAGCCTGCTCTCATCAAGAAAACAGGTATTCTAAACAAAAATATAATCAAAGTTTTCTTTGATAATGAACATGAAATGAATCATTTTTTCACATAACATTTCATTAGTTTCCATGAGCTTCTGATGAGAGGATAAATATACACCTCATCTATAAAAACACCTTTTCCACTCAATCCAAATCAGGCTTCACCCTGTGCTCTACTCCCAGCCTTGACCCCCAAACAGATAATCCCACTCCACGCGGGTGAACCCTTTGCCAGACGACAATGGGGAACAGAGCTCAGCACAAAATAGGCATTATGGAATCCATTAAAGGCCTGCTGTCCGTTTGTCACAAAAAATGAAACGCAAATACTGGCGCCAAGTGCCCCTGACCTCGAAGTACCAAGGCCGTCCAGGCATGGGCTCTAATGCTGGGAAAATTGCAGCCCCTGTGCCCTCAGAGCCCCAGGACCCCGTCTGCTCAGCTAATGACCGCCACGTTTCTCATCCACAGACGCACGGGACCAGCGACCAGCAGCACCACAAAGACGTGTGAAAAAATCCATTACCAGAGGGCCCTGGCTGACCCTGCGACTTGAACTAGCAGAACAGCTTTTTCTCCTGTTCCCTTCCAGTCTCCAAAGAAGGGAGGAGAAAGATCGATGAAGACATTGCTGAAATGGTTTAAAGGAATGCGGCATGGAAAATAATTGGTTTGGGGAATGCCTTGGCAGTCACCTCCACCCAAGTTCATGCCAAAGCAAATAGACTTCGAAAGCACGGAAGTCACTCCGGAGAAGGAGCTGGGGTGTGTCTCTGCCTTTTGAGCAGGAGACGAATGGAACTTCGGCAAACTGTCCTCACGCACAGAAAGTCCTGTTTTTACACTGGACCTGCGTCAGGAGCAGCCAGGATCAAACAGCTGCATCTCCGTCTCACGGATTCGCCTGCTTCTGCCTTGTGGGTCAGCTCTCCTGTCATCGGAACCTCCTTCCTCCCTCCATCTCCTGGCTTTGCAATGACCATCCGCAGTGTGCCTTCGGCACCGTGTTACCTTTGATCCAAGAACAATGGAGGAACAAACTTCTGAAGAATTTAATAATGACTTTTCCACCCAGGGGTTAGAAAAGCACTGACACAGGTGAGACGACAGTGCAAGGGAGACACTTGAGGTGACTGATGTGAACAAAGGAAGAGCAGCAAGCACATGGTTTATCTTAAATCAATGTGCATGTGCCGGAGAACCTAAATATTCACTGTTACCTCGATGGCTGTTTTACTGAACCAGGAGGACCCCGGACTGATGAACACATACTATATTCAATATTAATGGATAGATAATCACAAATTATCTCACTGATTATTCACCACATCCTCATGAGGTTGGAATTATTACTCCAATTTCCCCTACAGGTTAAGTAACTTGTCCAAGATGTTACAGCTGGTGGCTGACTCCCACAACACAATCATCGTCCATTGAGCTCATTACAGATGACACCTATGTGAGTTGAAGGGGCATGTGATTAGCAAAAAAAAAAAAAAAAAAAAAAGCAGCCTCCATATTGCAGAAACAAACCAACCAAAAAACTGGGCTCAAGAAAAAGTTAAAAATGGCTGTTTTAAAGTTGCAGGAGTAAGCTACATGGATCAAATGCATTTATGGAGGGTGGCACACTTAGTACAACTGTCACGGTGTGTCAGGTTTTTCCTGGTCGACAGTGTAGGACATTCATGCGGATACACAAGTCTTTGTGTACACTGATACTCCGCGTCTGGACACTAAAGAGCATGTCCAGTAAGAACAAGGAGCTTTTACGGCAGCCCAGCCAATCCATTCGTCTTGACTTGAAGACCCTAGAACTCCTTTTCTTTTCATAACATCATCATGTTGGCATTTGTTTCAGAGATTATATCGAGAGAAATGGAACAGAGCACGGGGACTGGGAAAGGGGCCCTGGAGCAGCTGCTGGCTACTGAGCAGCTGTTCTGCAAGGATCTGAAGTATCGTTCTTCTCTGCTGCACCGGCCGGCGCCTTCCCTTAAATAGCAAGTGACGTGGGAGCAGCAGAGAGTCTGACAAATGCCCCAGGAATCAGGCAAAGCCCATCACGGCTCACAGAGCATGTGTCTTCGAGAAAGGCAGCAAAATAGCACCAGGCCTCCCGACGCAGACTTCAGCGTGGGCCTTCCGGCATTTCCGTAAACAGGCTGACAACTCTCTTTGGAAAACGTGGGAAATGAGGTAGATACTATTCTGATTCATATCCTAAAAGGAGGGGGCCTCCGCTGCTTTTGTATTTGACCCGCACGAAAGCAGCCAGTGGTGCAATGAAGCCATTCCCAGCGAGCGAGTCTGGCTTTCTGGAAGGCTGCTAATTCGTGAGGTGGCACATTTTCCGTAAAGAGTTACTTACATCTCACTAACCGCTAGGCTCACACCTGGGGCTGGCAGCACCTGGCAGCATTCTTAATGAGTTCACCACTGTTTCCAGAGAAAACGCTGACGTTTATAATTGTAATGTTACATTTATTGCAAGAGAAGTACAAACATAAATGCACTGCGTTAGGAAAGGTCACTGCCATCGAACTCCTCTCAGTGCTAATGGAGTGTCACGGCGTGCCAGGCAGGAGGGGGGCCAAGGAAAGGCCTTCTGTGATAAGGAGATCTTTCATGGCCCTGCCCGATCCCATCGAGGCACCTGCTCAGGTGAGTTTGCCGGCAACAGTGCTTTCGGCATTTTCCAAAATGGCACCAGAGTTTCTGTCCTATTCCATGCAGTCTGTTACTAAATTCTATCATGGTTTCCTTCACGTGTCTCAAGGCCGTCCCTTAATTTCCATGTTCGTGGTCTGGCAGCATTACGTCTGACTTGGCTGCTTAATTACTGCAGCTTCTTCCAACGCAGTGAAGCAAGGAAGCACCTTGTCTTCCCAGGGTGTTGGGACCCATCCTGCAATCCACGCGTGATTGTAGAGTGCAGGTCAGGTACGGGGCCCAGGGCTCAATGCCTTGGGTGCTGGCAAAGAATAGCAGGCACTTTCCATTTTCAACAAGTTCATACCAAATGTGGAAGCAATGAAAGTCAAACAGTATCGTTGAGGAAAGGCCATTCCTGGCAGGTATGAAATAAATTGCTGGGCTAGCACAGGAGAGGTGATTTCAGAGCAGAGCGAGGTCATGGCTGGGTTTTTAGGTGAATCTTGAAGTTCTTGGATTTCTTGTTTTTCATCTCACTCTGTTTATTCCAATAGAGCCAAACCTACTTTTCATCTTACATATTTTACATTTTCAGATACGAGCACTTCTCTCCAGTCCTGGGATAATACCTGCTGCGTATTCCAGATTCATCCCTGAGCCCCAGCTTCCTCCTTCTCCTGGTCTTCCTCTCCCAGTCACTACGGTCCTTCATATCCACTCCGGAACACCATGTGTGTTAGAGCGTTGCCACACTCCATGCTTGTGTCTGTTTCTAACTAGCTATTAAACTTTTGAGTTGTTTTTGTTAATTTAACAAAGTAAGTGTGCCGGCGCTGGGTCTGTGCGTGTTTCCTTTGTGCAGGAAGCGGGCATGGCGGGGTGGGCAGGGAAGCCCCCATTCACCACGTCCCACCGCACTCGACAGAGCCGCTCCCCTCCCCACGCCCTGTGCTCTCTGCATCACTAGTCCCTGGTTCACCAGGGCACACAGGACTGGAGTCCCTGCGGCGGAAAGTAGGCTCTTCCAGAAGAGCTTCCTACGTCCCTCCTACTTGTCTATTCCTGCTCCTGTCACAGCCCCTTTTGAAGCGAGCCATGTCACCTTCAGTAAAATATTTCTTGAGCGGGGTCCTTTTACAATAACCCTAATCAATGTTTTTATTGATAGTCTTGCATTTCGTCCCCAGGAATCCCCGTACCAGTGACCCGATGCTAATGACAGTGACTCTTTCTCACCATGCCCTTTGCATGAAGGCACCAGGCATAACCTCTCCCTTCAGACTGGGTCAGTGGGCATGGACCCAGTTCTCAGGGTGGTGGCCCCAAAGGCTCCTCCTGCATTGAGCAGTCAGACTCATATTTAAGCTGTATCTGTCCAGAAAAAAGTATTCTGCATTTTGATCTGTCTTAGGTCTCTTCAGTATCTGTTATGCCTTTGGTGCCTCAGTGGAAACTTCCAACCCAGTGCCCTGGTGCCATTGCATCTGGTATAGCGATGTGTTTAAACATCATGCAGAGGGCAACAGGGAGCCACTGACAAAAGCTTAGGGAAAGTCTATCTACATCAGATATGGACTGAGATAGGGGCAGTAGGTGGTTTTCACACAGACACTGGGTGAGTCTTTTTTTTTTTTACGTTTTTTTAAAGATTTTATTTATTTTTATTTTTAGAGAGGGGGAAGGAGGGAGACAGAGAGAGAGAGAAATATCAATGTGTGGTTGCCTCTCACACACCCCCTACTGGGGACTTGGCCCATAAGCCAAGCCTGTGCCCTGACTGTGACCCTTTGGTTCACAGGCCAGTGCTCGATCCACTGAGCCGCAGCCACCAGGGCTGGATGAGTCTTATAAAGTGTCACATGCACACGTATATTCTATGTCTAAACAACATAAGTGGTTTGTGGATGGGTAAGCACATTGTACAGACTGGAGTGGAACTCAGCTCCTCCTTTCTCTGGGACAAGAGAGAGGACTGGACGACATCCCTGCAATCCCAGTGGAGGCCCAGGGCTGACCCCGCTCACAGGTAAGAGCCTGCTCCCCTTGCTCACCACTCCGTGTGCCTTTTCATAAAACTCCCGCAGAACAGGGGGCGGTTCCACACTGAACACCTTCTTTGGAAGCAGCAGTCCCATGGGGCATACGTCCTCCCTCCAGCAAGGTGCAGTTTGGAGACCGTCTTTGAGTGTGAATAGTTTAAACGTAATTTCCTTATGGAAACAGTAATATCTCAGGATGTAATGAATCAAAGTTTGGCAACTACTGACTAGAACTGAGGATGAAGAAAAACTGTTTGGCACTCCACACCCAAAATCACGAGCGTTGACTAAACATCATTAGTTCTAATAACCCAACGATTCCTCCACGCTACTTCAAAGCTTCCATATTTTCGCCATAATTGGTTTGTAGAATGTATGCATGACATTAATTCACTCTTTTAATAACTTTTGAAGTCACTATGGAATAACCATAACCGCCGGGTATTAATTTTTAACAAGGTATCTATAGTCACCTATTTATCGTTTCTCACATGGATGGCAACAGCGTCATCAAACATTTATTAAGCATTTATAAATAATTTTATTCTACTTCTAGCATGGTATAAATATATTATTAATTCTTTCTGAATTATTGATGAGAAATCATTGAAGCTGAATATGGGAGTAACGCTTATTCGTCTGTGACATTTTGTCACACTTGAATCCCCCGTCTTAGGCTAAGTAGGCATAGATCAGTGGAAACCATAGGTGGGGCGAGGAAATGATATTTCTTGTGGAGAAATAAAATATTTAAGTTAGCATTTGACAAGACAGACACATTTAATACAAATTTCATCGAACCAGATCTCTCCAAAATGAAAATTCAATTAATTGGCCAGATGCTTAGGTACTAACTGGATTCTTCCTGACCACTGAGTCATACTGCATGGGCAACGGAGATAGGATGAGTGGGAACCCTGCCGAAAATGGAATTCATTTATACAAAATTGTGTATTTATTCTCATATGTTTAAACTCCAGTCACCTTTATACCACTCTCCATTTGATACAATACAACTATGGAGACATTTTTTCCACTGCTCAAACCAGTTTTTGGATGTGTTGATTTTGATGCCTGTTAGTGCTTCTGACATATTTTGTTTCACCCCCTCCACATCGGCAAAACCTTTCCTTTGAGGACTTTTTCATACGGGGAAACAAAAAAAAGTCACTCTGGGTGAGACTGGGTGAATAGGAGGGTGAGGCATGGGGGTCAGGCTGTTTTTGGTTAAAAGCTGCTGAACACTCAGCACGGAGAAGGCGGATGTGCTCGTAGATCACCCATCATGAAACGGGCAGATGTGCTGAAAGAGTCTTTAAAAAGAATTTACTGAAGCCCAATGCAGCCTCCCACACCAAGAGCAGATGGCCCACTGATTAAGATGGGTTCCTAGAACACTCACCCAGTGGAGGAAGTCTGTTCTACAGGAGGCCTGCCCTCCAGAAGGTAATTCTTGCTTTTTGGTGGGAGGCCCCCCTCATCTAATGCACTGTCTTTATCTACTTGGCTCATTTGCTACATACACGATATTCCCACACAAAAGACAACGCCTTTTGCACTGAAGAGGATAAAATGCATGTTAAATCTTCCAAGCTGGGTGAGCATTCCTGGCACATAAAAGAGTGGATATACTTTCAGAATATCACCAGAAATATCAAAGACATCTGGGCAAACTGACTTAGCATTTCTTCTCCTTGGCTGCAGGAAGTATCAGAAGGGTCCCTGAGAAATCATCACACCTACTCAGACCTAAGCTAGCATGTTCTGTTACAAGGTGAGAGCAGAGCAATGCGGCCACCACGTTCCCAAATGCTAATGCAAGAGTCATCAAACTGGAATGGAAAGCGTTGAGCCACAGGATGACTTTCACGGTTTCTGACCACCTGGAGCAGCGTCTGACCACGTTTCCCTGCCTGACTCAGGCCCCAGGGTCCCCAGAAGACCACCCAGAGACTTCGTGTCAGGGAAATCTCCGTGCTGTCTGGAAACCCAAGTCATCAGGCCAGTGCCCTACAGACTGTGGAACCTCACACTGCCTATTTACATCAGAGCAAATGATTCCTTTTCTGAATCTACTGTATTTTTTTAACCATAAGATGCACCTAGGTCTTAGAGGAGGAAAATAGGAAAAAAAAATTGAAGCAAAAAATGTGGTAAAATATTTAATAACACGATATTTCACCAATGTAAATGTAAACAGAACTCAACAGCAGCATTAACAACCATTATTCTTCCCAAATTTGGAGGGGGAAAGTGCGTCTTACAGTCTGAAAAATACAGGCAGTTTTATTTTAAAGGAATGCACTTACTTTCATGATTTTTGAAAAGTGTAATTTCTCTGGGAATTTTTAAATGTGTTTTCTTGTTGTTATGGATTTTTTTTTCTGTAAATAGTACACTTTACTTTCTCCTTGGTACATTAATGTCTTCAGCCTTTTTACAGAGAAGCTGTGAGGCTAGGTGGAGTGATGTAAAATTGTTGGAGCAAAGGCGGTTAGAATAACTAATGTGAAGACGGAAAAAAAAATCGGCAGCTAATCTTGAAACTGAACAACACTCATTACGAAATAAAGTAACCTGAAAATTCCTACAAACGTTTAGAAATAGAGCTCCCTGAAAATATAACTCCCGAAAAGCTACCTTGCTCTTTGCTGCCTGGTTGAAGATCTTTTTTATTTTTTAAATAAAACAATATTTAATTACATAGTTTATCAGCGTAACAATAGAAAATTAGAAAGACAAACACAGGAAGTTAGCGCTTACTATTGAGAAGGTTAAGTTTTCTTAAGTAATCCAAGACCTGTTGAAGACATTATACAACATGGAAAATTATGTGATAAAACACAAGATTTTTGCTCTCTCAACAGATTACTCCAAAAGTGTTTTTTAAGACACTATCATACTGATCCTGCTTCTTAGTTTTTACCTAGACTTTTTTTTTTTTGAAATCTTGGGTAGTGCGAATGAAGTTGAGGACATACATACAAAGATGTATCCGCCCCCTTTACCCCCCGCCCCCCACAGCAACTCACTTCATGGTATCATCACTGTTTTCTGAATAGTGGGGAATGTTTAATGAGTTTGAACAAAAAAATCCCCAATTTCCCACATGAAAGGATTGTAATAAGCTTTCTTTCAGTATTGTAACTATACTTGTTTTATATCACAGTGAACATACCTTTATTCTTTTCCTTGTAAAGCCTGGAAAATTTGAGATAGTTCAAAAGACAATTCTAGTGCCGTGAAACCCTAAAGAACACTGAGAAAATCAGAGGTATTCACAGCTATGTAATAGTGTGCCTTTATTTCAGAGCCGGAAAAAAATACAGGATATTTTCATTTTCATCATCTTGATATTGCATTGCCTTCGCAAATTTTTCTCTGTAAGGCTTGATATGTGGTAACTGCTATTTACAATATTCTCAACATCGTAAGAGCAAGCACACCTTAACAGGAATATATTAAATTCTAGTTTGATCCAATTAGGATAGCATGGCCTTGGAATGAGGGAGAGCAGGCGAGAAAGTAAAGGAAGCACACGATTCACGAATTTGGGAGAGGAGACCAATGGCACTGGTTAAACTGGGGAAGAAGGCAGCCAGATTATACTTACGGGAGACAAATCTTTTAAAGGCTAGCACACAGATGATAGAGGTCTTCCAATCAATGTAGATAAATAATGAACATCTTTAGAAAAAGCCAAACTGTGACCAGCGAGAGGGTGGGCCTGCCATTCAGTTTGGGGAATTTAAATATTGAAAAGTCAATTGTTTGGGCATTAAATTCACATGACTAGAGCAGTGAAATATGCGGATGAAAGAAAATCTATGTGTTCCTCTGAGCCGCATGCCAAATTCCCCAGGACCTGCATTGCTCTCTAGGAGAAAATGACACATTCTGGTGGGTACACGACCCCTGTCACAGCCTTACAAGCTCAGGAGGAGCATCACAAAGAAGGAAGAGCTGCAGCAGGGAACTCATCCAGTGTCCTGTCCCCCAGCTGACGGCAGGGTCAGCGGCGGTGGGCAGTCAAACAGCGGCTGTGTGAGAGACTCGCCCTTGCAAGTCACCCCTGCCTCCCACGTGCCTGGTGTAGGGACTAAGTCATGAGTTGAAGATGAATCTTATTGTTTATAGAAATGCAAAACATACCCGATAAAAGCCATCTCCAAAGCAATCGGGTAAAAACGATGAAGATGGGCCATGATGTGCATTCACAGTAGAGCATTCATTTCAGAGCACCTGTGAGCTCTTTCTGTTCTGCCACACGGGGCACCGGGGCAAAGATGAAGCCCTATGTCCAAGGAAGGGAGGGAGGGAGGGAGAGAGGGAGGGAGGGTAAAGCAGAGGAAAAGTGACTTCTGAGAATTTATGAAGTCCAGTAGAAGATCATTGCTTCACTTCCAAAACAGCCGATCAAGGAAAAGCTCTATTTTTCTACATTTAACAGCTAGTTATATACTCTTATCACATTATTGTGAGACTCCCGTAGCCTACTACTGTTAATCCAAACAGAACTAAAATATTCTAGTCAGCTCCCAAAGTAAATGGCCTTCTAGCTTTTGCCCACTAACTTCCTCTGCACTTCTGTTCTCCTGGGGTGCGGGGGAGGGGACAGGAGCTTTCCTTAGGGAGCAGAGCAGCAGAGCTCACATCAGCCGCGAGGGCAGAGTGGTCCACAGGCTGCAGGAGTTCTGGGTGGGGAGGCCGTGAGCCTGGGTGAGGGGCGCTGGGTGGGAGGTCTTTCCTTATCAAAAGGTTGTGACTGTTTTGTAACTTTTCTGACTCATGCAACTGAGTGTTTCTGACAGTTTTCTCTAGGCCAGCATCTCTAAGAAAGAAACAGAATAAAAACAGGAAGGCAGCCGAATAAATAATAAGGTTTAGATTAGGCATCTGCAAAAGAGTTTAATGAGCTGTTTGCCTATTTGGGTCTGGATTTTGTTTTCCTTTATTTTAATACAATGGAAAGTGATGAAAAGCAGGAAATACTTCCATTGATTTTTTTTTTCCTCCGGATTTCAGATCTGCTCTTTGTGTGTCAAAGAAAGTAATGAAGACAGCCTGGAAATGGAGATCTGCCGAAAATACGTGAAACGGTAGAGAACCACCAAACTCTCTGCCTAGGAATCGGAGAGGCTAGCCAATAGTTAAGAAATCAGGATAATTCTACAGGAGACTTTATAATAATCTACATAAATTATTCATAACCACACTAAAAGTATAACAGTAAACAAGTGTATCCTTCCAAACATAATTATTCCTGGAAATTCTAATGTAGAAAATATTTTAAACACCTGTATTAAATAATTCACACAATGGGGCCTTTGATAACATTCCAAGGATTGAATTATATATGCTCAATTACTCTTAAAAATGTTTGAGACACATTTAAGCTTTGCTTATTTTTGTGAGTTTCAAATACATTTTAAACAGTAAAATCGCTCATGTTCATTTTTATATACTTATAAAATATTTTCATATCCTTATAAAAACATTTTCAGTTTTTGACTTATTTATTTATTTATTTATTTATTTATTTGGGAAGGGAGGGAGAAAGAGAGGGGGAATCAATGTGTGGTTGCTTCTCAAGTGTCCCCTACTGGGAACCTGGCCCTCAACCTAGGCATGTGTCCTGTCTTGGGAATTGAACTGGCAACCCTTTGGTTCACAGGCCAGCACTCAATTCACTGAGCCACACCAGCTGAGGCAAACGTTTTCATTTTAAAATAAAAAAAAAATAGTTGAAGAGCTGTGGGATACTAGTACTCTTGAATGGACCATTTATTCAAGTGTTTTCTTTGAAAATAAAAGCAAACACAAGTGGACGTTTCTGAGGGTGATGTACAGAGTAAATTATTTAGTACAGATATGCTTGTCCGGTGAAGAAAGGAGACATGAACTTCCGGATGCTCAAAAACCTGACCCTGAAGCCTGGAGCCTTCAAGTTCTGGAGCAGGTGCATGAATAGCCATAAGTATGTGACTACACTGCCACCTAGTGGTGCAAAGAACTAGCCTTCTACTAGAGATGGATGACTTCCAGGTCAGTGGCAATTTTATCAAGGAACCTTTCCTTTGTACAATAGAAGTAAAAAATAAAAATAAAAATAAAAATTTGAACCAGACAGCTAAAAAAGGCTTAGTAAGAGCTGTTATCTGTCTTTTCTCATGCATTCCTTGGCTAAAGCTTCTTTATTCTTATGGATAAAATTAACTCGTGCCTTCAGACAAGCTCTGCAAAGGCAGCACCCAAGGCAGGTGTGGATATAAACACGCACCGATTGTCTTTGAATAACGATATTGTGATATCTCATTACTTGAAAGAAGTCTCTCTTCTATAGTCTGTTTTGGACTTTACTCCCTCTTACTTTTTTTTTTTTTACATTTGAAAACCAGAACACAAAACCGAACGAACAAAATCTCTTCAAGAACGTTTCCAGTACATCTTCCTAAAGTGACCCAAGTGATGACCAAGCCAGGATGCAAACTACTGAAGGTGCACCTCCTAACACAGACATCTCTGTCACAGGGGCGGTGATGCCGGGCCGTGCCTGCGGAGTCAGGTCATGTCAGGGCTGGGGGAAGAAGAGACTCCCTTTGAGTCAATCCCTTCTTCTTTGAGAGAGGGTGCACAGAACTACTGTAATTGACTTATTTTTTATTTGTTTTTTGGGGGGCATCATTATTACAGCAGGCACCGAATGGTAGGGGGGAGAAACGCTGCAAACACAATTTCCAGGGAAATAACTGCAATAAAAAATGAACAGCAGGTGCAGAGCTTATGGGGCCTGATGTGAACAGAAGGACCCAGAAGGACTGAGAACGCATATACCCCACTTCCTGAGTACGGTCTGAGAGACGCCAAGGCCATTTTTCCTTCTGCAGCAAACAAAATTCCTTCCTCCAGCAGCACGTGTCAGAATGGTCAAGAATAGCATTTTAAAGTTCAAGCTCAGGAAAAGGCTTTACTAACTTGTTGATATTTATGGCTGAATGAAATGTCTAATCAAAAATAAGTTTCCAAAATGTGTTTCCTAAATAGAACAGTACTTATTCTGATGATAATATCTGGTTGATACAAGGCATTTATATCATTGCACATGCGTATTCTTTACTCTTTCATGAGGATGCTGTGTTGAAAATTCCATTTATAGCCATTTAATGTAATTCCTAACTTTATGAATGAGGTGATAAGATGAAAGAAGTAAAAGCAGGGCAGGTGGGCAGGGACAGGCTAGGGTCCGACCCTCTTACGTCCTAGTCACTCAGTTCCTATGTATCCTGGAGATTCTTTGTACTATTTTGTGTAAGGTATGGCTGGTAACTCAACAGCCTGCAATCAATGGCACAGCATACAGGAGACGATGGTATTCCAAAGTACTTGAAAGCTGTGGTGTCCGCTATTGCTCAACACTATTTTAATAAATACAAAAGCAATGTTTATTCACTTTGAAGTCATGACATCTGTGAAGCTAAAGGTTTTCAGAGCAATTAGTAATTAGTTATATATCACATACAGAAGCAAAACAGCAATTTGTAGACCTGTGTTGCTCAGTGCCTTAATTACTTACACTGCAACTTGTTCCAGCCCACTACAGACGGGCCATCTAAAAATCCCCGGGCAATTAAGGACAAAGCGTGCTCAGACGTGAACAGCTCTTGAAGAAATAAATTGAAAGGCCAGGTTTTATCTATAATGTTATTAGGTAGATAAATCACTGAGAAGGATAAACCAGTGGGGGGAAAACGAAAGCACACATGAAGATTAGTCCTTTAAAAATCTCCTTGGAGATTATGCAGTTTTCCCCACAAAATCAATATCAGTTCAATTGAAGATAAATTACGGGAGAAATCAAAAGTGGACGTTACAGAAGTACGTGATAATAGCATTGTTTCCTTCAGTACATAGTGGGACCAGATCACAAAACAATGAAGGGGAAGGGAGTACTGTGCATTTGTTGGCTGTTTTCTCACTACATGGCACTTGAGAGTGTGGACATTATTGTCAGAATGCAGAGTTGGCACTGGATTGAGGTTTTCTGTTTCTTTTTTTTAACACATCCCTAGAAGTCCCATAGTCAAAAGGGAGAATTGGCATTTCATTATGTTCCATTGTCTCCAGTTCAAATACACAGATCATATATCATTCATATTGAACATTCATAGAACATCAAAAATTGTTAGTGTCTAAAGAAAAATATTTAAAATTTAAATTATTCTATTTCTTATTTTTAAGATATATTCTATTAAACATAAGCCATCAAATGAATGATCCATAACTCTACCCCCCAGACAATGGAATAGCCTCCGTCTAGACAAGTACATAGAATAACACAGCCACACAATCAATTTACTGCTTGTGACAGAAACCAGTCTAGAAATGAGTAGAAGTAAGATTTAGATAATGCGGATTTCAGCACACTATGATTAAGATAAAATGGCATTCTGTATTCTAACACTACCATTCATTGGTCACTGATACTGCTTCTTTCAGAGGCATCATACGATATAGTCTATGTTCTCATCACAGCCTGCTAACTGCATCATTCCGAGTATGTCTTGTTAACACAGTGTACCTGAGTGTTAGAAGGAAATGACTGCCAAGTACATTTTGATTTGAACAGTAAAAAATACCTATATGGCATTTGCCTGCATGTGTTTTTAAATTATAAAGAACAAACCAATGTTTTAAAGATGAGAACTCATGTCAAGAAACTTAAAGCATCTATGGAAATGTCACAATGAATTTATCTTCCCCATTGCCTTTTAATATATGTAAATGTATAATATCAGAAAAGATACAAAATTAATCCTAGAAGTGGCCCGTGAGTCTGTTTCACAATCACATGATTTATAATTGAGAAAGTGGAGGCATGAGGAACATCTATAGTAACATGTCTTCTGGAATTCAGAGTATGTGTGTTCACCTGTTGGTCTGCATCTGGATTGCTTATGAACTTGCAAAAGAGAGGTCGATACTGCTAGAAAGTCTTAGATGTGGATTTGAGGGGACTCATCAAATCTACACAATATGGACTATTTTTTTGGTGGACAGGGGTTAGTTATTAGAGCCCTTGAGTGGAGAACAGAGTGTAAAAACATGCAGCTGGATCGAGGAAAGCTTGGTCGTTCACCTCGGACGGAACTTCAGGTTTCACATCTTATACAAATGATTCTATGCTTTGAAGAGCTTATGGTCCAGACAAGAGGGCACACAAGTTGGAGGAAATTTTCAGGCCATGTCTCCCCTTCTGAGTGTGGAGGGTGACGGGCTCCTCTTTGGGTACATGGGTGACGCCTGGTAGAGAACTTGAACTCTTGACAGGTGAGAACAAGCACACATGCACACTGTGACTAGAATGCTGGTTAATTCACATTTTCCATCATAGTCTAACCACTGCAGTTAATAATCAAAGCAGTTGCATATTAATATTCATCATTTCTCTTTATAATCAACACGTGTCTTTAGGTCATTGTTTTCCATGCACAGTCGGATAGATAATACATTTGAGAAGCTCTTACAATAAGCCAGTGAACGTCATAAAAATGAAAAAGAGGCAAAGATTTATATAGGTCATTCCTGTGCGTGCACAAGAAAGGAAGAGAAAAGAATAACTAGTGATATTTCTGTGGGGTTACCTCTTTTCAGACCCTCAGTCATGGAATAAGAGAAACATAACCAACAACATGTCTTTTTGGTGAAAAGCAAAATACAGCACATTGAATAACGGAAAAGCCATTGAAAATTTAAGCACAGAGAGTCTTATAAAATAGACAGAATTGGGAAGTGGAAAATACCTCGCGGGGATAGAGGAACACTTGGTGTTCGTACTAAGCTGACTGGCCTCTGAACAGGGATAGACAAAGAAGACACATACTGGTCGTTTGGCTGATCTCGTTCAATCCCCTCCCCACCCCTCAGGTACGTCTGTCTGTCCCATGTGCCCATGTCTCTGGCCCTATCTTGCTTTCCAGTTTATTTCGTGCAGTAGGTTCCACACACAAGTGAGATATAAGCGTAGCCTATGGACATAGACGCCAATGCGGTGAAGGCCCAGGAAAGGGGGTGGAGGCTGGGTGGATGTGCAGAGTCGGGGAGGGGGACCTCTCTGACAGTGTCAACAATAAAAAAAGAAGACGCACCATTAAGAAAGAAGAGGGAAGGCAAAGCAGACGGGTTTCGAGTCTTTCACTGATAATCACTGGAAATTCCAGATGCAGAGAACTTGAGAATTATGGGATCCAATTTAACAGGGCTTACATCTTCTTACCAAACAGTGTGTGTCCTATATCTGACTTTCTAAGGCTTCACACTGAACTGAGGAAAATCCCCTCCCATGATGTCACCCCAATTCTGGGCTGGAGTTCCTTGAACTAACAAATTCCCCACACAAGAAATCTCTCAGTAATTGAAATCTGTTTAGCACCCTGTTCCACCCTCTGATTTGAAATTAATTTCTGAACAGTCCTGAGAAAACTACTCAAGCTGAGAAACCAGGGACCAATGGCCAAGTGTGCGCAGAAAATGCTACCAGTCTTCCACGGAGGAGACCTAGTGTCGTGCGGCCACACCAGACGCAAGCTCATAAAGATCCCACTCTTGTCAGTCGCTCAGGAATCTGAGCCCACCCATGCACCACTCTTCATGACCCTCCCCCAGTCTTGTTGACTGTGCCATGGTGCGATCTCTGGGCGCTGCCCACTTGGTGCAATGTCAGCTACTAACTCTCTAGCACAGTCTACATCTACACCATGCCTTGCAATGACATTTTTAAAATATATATTTAGAGAGAGGGGAAAGGAGGGAGAAAGAGAGGGAGAAAAACATCAATGTGTGGTTGCCTCTCATGCGCCCCCTACCGGGGACCTGGCCCGCAACCCAGGCATGTGCCCTGACCAGGAATTGAACCAGCAACTCTTTGGTTGGCAGGCCAGCGCTCAACCCACTGAGCCACACTGGCCAGAGTGATGCCTTGCAATGGCTTTTATACCAGCCTCCTAACTAGTTGTTGTGAATCACTTCTAACCTCATCTTTACACTCAGGAAGGTTTATTTATAGTACAGACCTTCTCAGCACCGGTCAATGCCCTCAGGTCACTTCCTGCTGCCCCTCAGGAAAACATGCCGTTCTTCTTCACCTGCCCTGCTAGACCTTGATGGGTTGGACGTGGACTCATCGCCCCACCAACAGCCAGGCTGGTTTCCTCCTCTTACTTCAACCCTCCAAGCTCACTGTGTCTTTTTCCGTTTCTGAATCATCACAGACACATGCCTACCTTGTGGATGTGGTCCACAGCGCTCATTCTCATGTGCTTTTCCTAGACACTGACTTCTGTTTAACCACCTCTATAGTGCGAAGAAATGCCACTGTCCCTAAAGAAGCCTTCCTGGACCCCCAAATCTAGATCAGTTCCCCCAGTCGGGAAGAAAGTGTCACTGTATATTTGTTCATTGACTTCATAGTGTTTGTTCAAACCTGTATTCTCTCCTTCCTTTTGGACCCCAATGAAGAAGACCCCAAGTCTGCATTGCCACTGCTATGTCCCCTGCACTCAGCATATTTCCTGGTCCAGAGAAGGTGCTTAATAAATGGTTTTTAAATAGGCAAAGTTATTAATATCATATGTCACAATGCTAAAATAATATTACATGTTAAAGTGATGTTCGTCCTTTGTCCAATTTTTCATAGGAGAGGCTCAGCTACCACTGAAGTGCGAGGCGCAGGACCCTGGGGTTTACAGGCTCAGGCAGGGTTTCTTCTGTGATAGTTTTGTGGGATATTGGCAATGTTGCAGTAATTAATAACATTGGCAATACCTGGCAACATCAATACTGCATAATGATCTCAAAATACATAGAAGAGCCAACACGGGCAGTTTGCACAGTTGCTAGGTGACCTAACATCCGTGGCAATATTAATTTGCCATGGAAATTGTTGTTGAGTGGATTAATGACACAGTGTACAGCCAACTCCTAATAGAACTGTGATTCAGGATTATCTGAGCCTTGAATGCAGGAGAAACTGCACAGTTACTGAGCGCGATCCGTCAATACAGCAGCCGTCATCTGCATTCCAATCATAATTTGAGACTTCGCAAAGGTGCCAGCAATTCGGTTCAAGTAACACCAATATAATGGCACTGGGAAAACAGATAAAGGGATTGATATAAGAAGAAGCTCTCTTACCTGATTATTCCCTTCCTCTGTTTTACATTCCTTCCCAGTGTCTAACATTTGTTTATTTGTTTATTGTATCTACGGCTCCGATGAAGATCATCTTAGTGAAAGCTTATTCAATTCTGTGCCCCAATACCTTGAAAAGTGCTTGCACAGAAGACATGCTAAATAAGGAAAAGCAAACGAATGAATGAATACACGAGTAGATGGATGTTTAATAAAGGAGGTGTGGGCCCTTCGTGCCTCAGTTGTTGGAAAGCGGGCTGAGAAATTTGGAAGGATGTTTCTAAAGCTGGCTGTTGGAGGTAATTAACAGGACTGATTCAGGAGGGTGAGCAACGTATATTTCACTGTTCTCCTGCTGCACCCCCCTGCCCCCCGGAACCATGCGAGCACTCCATGGTTAGGGGAGGGGCAGAGGGCTGGGTTACTGTGAAGTAGGCGGGAAGACAGGAACCAGACTGGTCATTTCACCGATTCCAAGAAAGTTCACTGCATGGTGAACGTGGAGCCATTGGCAGGGTAACAGAGGGGGTTTTCAGGACTTTTTTCTCTTTTTCTGATACAGAATTAGTTCTTTTTCTTCGCCACTAGGGCTGGAACTGCACTAGGGTAAGCAAAGCACTTGTCTTGGACCTAACATACAACATGCATACACACACCCTTAGCAATCAGGACACATTGTATTTTAACACAAAATTAAAAAATTCAAAATGAACGCAGTATTTTTAATACTTTTATCATCGATGTTTTGCACTTACTTGATTATCAGAGTTTGCATTGCAACAGTATTTGTAGGGAAAACTGGTGTTTGTTTTTTATCTTCTGGTGCCCCTTAAATTTCCTTCCTCCCTCGCTTTACCCCAGGTGCTCTCCCGTGACACAGCCCCTGAAGCCGCCGAGCTGGTGACTGCAGTTATGAAGCACAGCGTTGCCGGAGGCTGCCTCCTGGAGGCGGTTCTGGAATCGCACCCTCACCCAGGAAGGGGCTCTGTTTCCTAGTCCAAGCCACGAGGGTACATGACCCAGTCAGCCCGTCTCCACTGCACTCACTGAGTGTTTGTAATCAAAAGGCTGCCATAAGCAGACTGACTCGGAATAAACCCACCTGCTCTTGGAATCCCATGAAAATCAACTGAAAGATTACTACTGTCAGTGTCAGTTTGACACATTTATTCTGAAGAAAGTAAACACCACATTTTCTCTGTGGTGGCTGATCCCTAGTGAATGAACTCGGCTTTATTAAATTATAGCCTCACGTTAGTGTATGAACTATGGGCTTTGCCATCTTCTTCTAAGAATTTTCCTTTCCTTAAACAGACCATAATGCAAATATCTGTGCTCCTGTTTGGCTGGAAGAAGCTAGATTTATGAACTTGTGGTGTGCCGCCCTTTCTTGTTTTCCAAAAAAAAAATTGAAAAAAGGATTTCACCTTTTGCATACTTCCTTAAAAACACCCCACTTAGTCATATAATTAAGATAATGCTCTTCTCCTCCTCTAGAAATTCCAGCAGCAATTGTGCAACAGAGTATATGAATGTGAGAGAAATAATATTATGCATATAGATTCCTCTAAGCTGCTCCAGAGCTGAACCCAGGAACAAGTACCACAGCAGGCAGATGTCTGCTGATAAAGCGTGGTCACAGAAAATAATTGCTGTTAATAATTCATTAAGAACTATTCCTGTCTCTTCCAGTGAACTTGTTCACCACGTCAACCATTCTCATCAAGCTTTATAATTGGATGCGGAGAAAGGGCACACGTGATTTTTATGGCCATATCGCCACGAACTTCCGTACAGCACTCTGCCCTCTGCGAAGCAGTTTTCATAAACATGATTCACTCCTCACAGCCACAGGAGTCGTTAGGTGTTATTAAGATCATCTCCATTTTACTAATGAGGAATCTGAGTTGCCAAGATCATCCACTCGGAATATCGCTGCCTCAGCAGGGCCGACCGCAGGCCTTGGGTGTGCGGAGGTGGATTGTTGACAGACGAGTTGCCCAGAGTTGGGCAGGAGCCCGTGCTAGCTTCCCAGTTCACTGCTGTCAGCACGAAGCCTCCAAAATTCTTTCTTTTCTGCACGGCTACAGGATGGCTACCTCCCGGCCATAAGAAGGTGGAAGAGAAAGAAGGAAGCAATGCTGAATCAGAAAAACAAAAGCCCACCCAGAGGCCCACAGCAGATTTCAGCCTGTCTCATTCGGAGACCAAGTACCGAATGCTTCAGCTAGAAACCGGTGTATCCTCTCGTGTGCTGAAGAGTTCACTTCATTAACAGAGGGCCTGACTTGTGCCTTCACTCAGCCCCTGGAGTGTCCTGCCTGACAGGAGTGTCTGTATTTGCTCTAAGGTTTGGACACAGGACAGGGTAACCATGTGACTTATAATGAGGGCTTTGGGACATGCCATCTAGGTCCCAACCTCCAGAGGACCTGGAGACTGAAGTTGTCAGCTCCGACCTCCAGAAAGGGCTGGTAGCCAAAGGTCAGCCTTGTATGCAGTATGTGAGTGACGAAGTCCCTATAAAAAGGAAGGCTTGGGTAAGCTGGTTTGCTCGGCAATCCCTTACATGCCTGGTCACACCTAGTGGTCCAGAGGAGGTCGTGCCTTCTATGGCTCCACGGAAAGAGGATGGGAAGTTAGCTCTGGGTTTGAATCCCTCCCAAACTTAGCTTTGTATGACTCTTTGGATTGAAGGTGATTTGCATCCTTTCTCGGAAATAAATGTTCCTATACAAACACTGGCTGCCAGTGACTTCTGTGAGGCTTTTCAGTAAGTTATCAAATATGAAGGTGGCCTTGGTGACAAATGAATTTGTAGCCGGCCACTCTGAAGCCAGGGTGATCCTAAGAACCACTGACCTTGAGGCTGGCGTCAGAAGGGAGGGAGGCCTTATGGGGACTGTCGCCTTGGCTGGGAGGTTTACCTGACTCCTTGTGCATCTCTTTCCAGCCCAGACTCATCTGCTCGGTGCTGTAGTCTTGCCTTTATCCTTGATGTTTCCCCCAGGCTGGATTATTCTTGACCGTCCTTCTCTTTCTTCACACCTGCCTGGCCAAGTTCCTTCCTTCCTTCCTTCCTTCCTTCCTTCCTTCCTTCCTTCCTTCCTTCCTTCCTTCCTTCCTTCCTTCCTTCCTCCCTCCCTCCCTCCCTCCCTCCCTTCCTTCTTCTCTTTCTCTTTCTTTCTTCCTCCCTCCTTCCTTCCTCCCTTCCTTCCTTTTCTTTTTTCTTTCTCTTTCTTCCTTTCTTAAACAAAATCTACATTTTTCTCTTTTAGAAAACATGTCTAATTACTTGCAGTTAAATTGAATTCATGATCAAGCTCCATTGCTCAATTAGTAGTTTCAGAAGATAACGTTATAGAACCAGTCATGTGAGCAGATGTCGGTTTACCAAGAAAACGGTGTGCTCTCACTTAAAAGGCGTGGGGGCAAGTTTTATACCTCACATTAAAACCCAAACCAGAACTGAAACAATTCTCTTTCACCATAGAAACCCTGCTTATAAAAACAGCCCTTCTCATTGAGGAAGCTCTCTCTTCATATGCTCTTTAAATTTCCATTTCAAATATTTGTTACAGAGGCTTGTACTATTTGTTACTCAATAGTAATTGACTGAAAACCTCTCTTCCCTGCACAACAGGACCGCCCCACACCAGAGAACTTCAGCGCCTGAGAGAGGTGGTGTGATTATTGAAGTACTGTGCGTGGAAGAAATGTACACAGTTGTTTCTTTTCTCCAACAACAGCATTCCTGCCATTGGAAATCCACTTTGTTCTAGAAGAACTCACAAATAGTTCAAAATTAAATAAAAAAATTGTCGTTAGATCAAAAAATGGAGGACTCAGACCTTTTGAACAGCACAATTTTCTCAGGAAGGACAACACAGCAGGTGTGGGACGCTCCTGCGCCTCTGAGTTGAGCCTGGATTTGGTCATGCTCAACGCCCGGTGACACTGCAGATGTCTCGCTGTTGTGGGGCTGCGCTCGGTGTCAAAGTCCCACGTGGATACGCGCGCATTCATTTCTGTGGTTCACTCTGAGCCCGAAGTCAGAAGTTTTTCTACGGAGGGCGGCTTACACCGGGGAGGAACACCGACTACAGGCTCGCAGAAGCGGAGGCGTGCGTGACAAGTCCAGGGTGAAATAGAGCCGGAGAGGGACAGACGACCCCCATGCAGGGGCCCCAGAACCCCACCCGGTGGCCTGCTCAGTAAGTCCTGCCTAGGACTGCTGGGAGTAGTGTCGGCAATTATCGGCAGCAACACCGATCTCATTTGAATACTTGTCCTCTATTTGGTTTGATTGACTATGGCATAATGTTTTCACATCATTCTCAAACATCTGGCAAACCTCTCTTTCTGTCTGGGATTGCTGCTGCTTTAGCCAGCATTTACTGTGTGACTGCGGGGGTGGGGGAGGGGTGTGAGGGCAATGGTAATAATGGTTATGGAGAAAAATACAGTCGAGATCAAATTAACAAAAAAAAAAAGAGACAAACCATTTAAACCAGGGAAATACTTTCTTTGTGTAACATTTTGCCAAACAAGGACAATTTTGTTAATTATTTGTTATTACTGCAGTTTAAATAATATTAGTTATAAAAACATTTGACTTCAAACATAATTTTGTCTGTTTATTGTGAAAGTATTTTTCAAAAAGTATTTACTTGGAAAGCAATGTCTTGTCTTGCTACTCTATAATATATTTTTAATTTTAATAAAATATTAGAATAACAGCTGGAATTTTAATGTAACAAATTTTATTCACAGTCTTTTTTGTTCAGAAGGTCTATCCTTTATTTTTTGCTCTCAGAATAATAATTCTTGATTTAATTTTGAATTATTTGTGAGTTCTTATAAAATTAACTGGATTGTAAATGACAAGAAAGCAACTGTTGACAAAAGTATAATACAAATATAATTTTCCAACACAGTATTTGTATAATGATGGCAAAAGTGATATCCTTTATTCTGGTAGTGCAACATATTAGCAAATATTAGCAAAATTCCAGGCTTTCTTTGTTATTTAAATCATGAAGTTGGCATAATATTGACTTGGAAACTGTTCTGTTTACTGAGATTTATCATCTGTTTACCATGTTGCCTCATGTACAGGAGGCAATAATTGATGTTTCTCTGTCTCTCTCTCTCCTTCCCCCCATTCCTCACTCCCTCCCTCTCTAAAAGCAATGAATAAATATCTTTG